>JAODAL010040503.1:0-36841 GCA_025379985.1 Phyllomedusa bahiana
CTAAGACTCATGTGCTGCGCTGTTGCGGGTGCCGTGACATCCCACTGTTATTGTGCCACTCTCGCCCTCTGCTGCTGTGCTGCGTTGCTGCTGCTGCGGTCACCTACACACTGTGTCATTGTGCCACTCTCTGACCTCATTCTGTTGCTCCTGCCGCCGTCACCTCCACTCTCTGTCATTGTGCCACTCTGTGGCCTACTCCAGTTTTTGCCACCTTCAGAATGTCATTGTGCCACTGCCTGACCTCATGCTGCTGCTGTCGTGACCTCCACACTGTGTCATTGTGCCACTCTCTGACCTCATGCTGCTGTTGTTGCTGCTGCGGTCACCTACACACTGTGTCATTGTGCCACTCTCTGACCTCATGCTGTTGCTCCTGCAGCCGTCACCACCACTCTCTGTCATTGTCCCACTCTGTGGCCTATTCCGGTTTTTGCCACCTCCAGAATGTCATTGTGCCACTATCTGACCTCATGCTGCTGCCGCCGTCACCTCCACTCTCTGTCATTGTGCCACTCTGTGGCCTATTCCAGTTTTTGCCACCTCCAGAATGTCATTGTGCCACTGTCTGACCTCATGCTGCTGCCACCGTCACCTCCACTCTCTGTCATTGTGCCACTCTGTGGCCTACTACTGTTTTGCCACCTCCAGAATGTCATTGTGCCACTGCCTGACCTCATGCTGCTGCTGTGGCTGCTGCCGTGCCCTCCACTCCCTGTCATTGTGCCACTCTGTGGCCTACTCCTGTTTTTGCCACCTCCACACTGTGTCAGTGTGCCACTGTCTGACCTCATGCTGCTGCTGCTGTTGGTGCCGTCAACTCCACACTGTGTCATTGTGCCACTCTGTGGCATACTTCTGTTTTTTCCACCTCCAGAATGTCATTGTGCCACTGTCTGACCTCATGCTGCTGTGGCTGCCGCCGTCACCTCCACTCCCTGTCATTGTGCCACTCTGTGGCCTGCTCCTGTTTTTGCCACCTCCAGAATGTCATTGTGCCACTCTCTGACCTCATGCTGCTGTGGCTGCCGCCGTCACCTCCACACTCTGTCACTGATGTTGCCACCTGAGCCCTCAGCTTGTTTTTTTCCAGCTGTCGCTGCCATGACTTTATCAGGCTACATTCTCCCTTCAGTTTTTTGGTCAGTTTTGCCCTCTTAAGTGCCCAGAGAATTTTATAGTGAAGTGATTCTAATAGCGGCAGCAGTCATATGTGTGTCAGACTAAAACACAACATTGTATGAAGACCAAACCAAGCTCCCTCTGCATATTTAAGCATGGCACAACATTCTACAGCACCCTGCAGGCTCTGTGCAGCCTGGAAATAGCTGTTTTTTAACGTGATTCGTCCCGAAGTAATTCGGACCGAAGTTATTTTTGTCGGGAAATTCGGCGAAGTGAGCAAACCGAATTTTTGAGAAATTCGCCCATCTCTAATCTTTAGCTATTTCTGCAGCAGCTGGTCGGGACACACCCCCTTTTTGTGATTGGCTGACTGACATTTCATTCTGCCTTTTTAGGCATGCCCCCGGATGGGAAATGCCCTCTGCGCTGTGATTGGCTGCCTGCACTCTGTGCTTACTCCCCTCTGAGCTGTTTAAATTGAAAGTAAAACTAAGTACCTCAGCTTCTCTATGCTCCTATCCCAGGTTTATGTAAAAGATCTGGGCAATTAGTGAGTGTCTAACAGTTAGATTCACTCTCCCCTCATATAACACAGCCTTATATACTGCTATCCCCTCATATAACACAGCTTTATACAGTCTGTTCCCATCACCCATAGAACACAGCCTTATACAGTCTGCTCTATCTCCTGCCTGATAACAGGAGTGGAGGAGGGGGGGCGGCAGCCTGCATTCCTCACATTTGTTTCATCAGTTCAGGCTGTATGTATAACTGTTTATAGCAATGAGGATATTACAAGGAGCTTGTGGAGCCTGAAGCTGAAGGCTCTCCAGACATCCTTCCCCTTCCACTGCACACACAGAATGATGATGTCACAGCTCTTCAGTGAGGGGAGACACGCCTCCTGGCAGGAGATACACGCCTACAGGGAAGAGAGACTCACCCCTGGATTTGAAACTGAAACTGATATTATTAGCTCAAGTCTATGAAACCTTCAAACGATAAAACCCCTCTAAGCCTATAGAAAACTTAAGGAGGGAGTTGAAATTCCAAGTTGCCAAGTGACAGCCTAAAAATCTTAATGATTTAGAGATGATCTGCAAAGAGTAGTGGACCAAAATTCCTCCTGACATGTGCGCAAACCTCCTCATCAACTACAAAAAATGTCTGACTGCTGTGCTTGCCAACCAGAGTCTTGCCACTTAGTATTAAGTCGTGTTTGACAGAGGGATCAAATACTTATTTCTCACTGCAAAATACAACTAAATTTTATAATTTATACAGCGTGATTTTCTGGATTTAATTTTGATATTCCATCTCTCAATGTTAAAATTAACCTACCCTTAAAATTATAGACTGTTCATGTCTTTGTCATCGGGCAAAGTTACACAATCAGCAACGGATCAAATAATTATTTCCATCACTGTAGCTAACCCACCAGAACTTCTCTACTCTTTCCTCCAGCCAATCAACATTGACCTCATTGGATCTTACAGGATTAGTTTACCACCTGATACTTGTATAGCTTGGTCCATAGGGGGTCAATGGACTAACTTAAAATGCTTGCAGTTACTTGGATCTCTCTGGATAAAATCATCTAAAGGCAACTGGAAGCTGTAGACCTCAAGGGGTTTTCCCATGCATGAAAATCAAAGTCAACTTGCAGCTGGCTGCAAGTTGACTTTGTATGAGAATGAGGAGGGTTGTGCTTGTGGCTGTCCTCTCTGAGCACACTGAATCATCTATATTCAGAACTCCCATATTCGGAAATTTGGTCCTCCTCATACTCATGGATGGTCAACTCACATTTAGCTGTGAGAGACCTATGCAGTGCATTTTTTTTTATGGGAAAACACCTTTAAGAAAAAGGAGAGACTGGAGGTCTACAGCTTCCAGGTGCCTTCAGATGATTGAGTCCAGAGAGACCCAAGTCACTGCAAGCTGTTTAAGTTAGTCCATTCACCCCTTAGAAACCGCTATACAAGTATCAGGTGGTATACTAATCCTGTAAGATCCATCTGCTTTAGCACCCTCTTTGTGGTGAGAAACTTCAGCAAACTTTACATTTGTTAAATCTTATATGAATGTATATATATATATGAGTCCAAAAGTCCTCAAAGTTTTAACCCTTACCCGCCACAGCCTATTCTTTTTTGTCACGTTCATTTTTCTCTTCCTGCCTTCCCAGAACCATAACATTTTTATTTTTTCATCTACTTAGACATATGAGGGCTTTTATTTTGCGGGACAAGATGTACTTTCTAATGGTGTCATTCACTGTACCATAGAGTATATTGAACGACGTAAAAAAGTGGAGCAAAATGCAAAAAAAAATACATATGTGCCATGTTTGCGGGAGTTTTATTTTAACAGCATTCAGTCTTCAGTGTATTTCATGTGTTATCTGTATTCTACAGATTTATATATATCCAGAAATACCAAACATGTAGAGTTTTCACTATGTTTTGATAACATAAAAAAATTCAATCATTTTCTATTTTTGCCACAGCTCCATTTTTGAAACCAGTAACTTTTTTGTACTTCTACCTACGGACTTGAGTGAGGGTGCATTTTAGCAGGCTGAATTGTACTTTTTACTGGTTTAAGTTTGGAATACATGCGACTTTTTGATCACTTTTTATTCCTGTCTAGAGCAGGAAGTTGTAAACCAAAAAATATGGCGGCGATGGAGGAATAGCACTGTTTCTCATTCTCCTAGATGGCATGGCTGTGATTGCCATGACGTATAAGAAGTTAAAAAGCATAGAATGAAGCCAACTCGATTCAGTTCTGTTACCGGCAGGTGTCAGCTGTATCATCAGCAAATATTGTAACTCTTCTCTGTAAGTCTACAAGGTCATTCATAAATATATTGAAGAGAATCTAATACTGACCTTTGTGGTACCATATTAGCAACTGTGACCCAATTGTAGTATGTTCCATTTTATAACCACCCTTTGTTTTCTCTCACAGCCCCAATTGTGAACCCATTTACAAATATTTTCACCTTATCCCATCATTCTTAATTCTTGCACCAATCTTTTATGTGGCACAGCATCAAATATCTTTGAGAAGTCCAGATAGACAGTCTGATCCAGGTCCAGTCTGGAGCTTACATCCTCCAAGAAGCTGATCAAATTAGTTTGTCAGGACCGATGCCTCACAAAGCCGTGTTGGCACTGTGTTATCAGGTTATGTTATCTGAGATATTCCAGGATAGTATCTCCTAAAATCCTTTACATATTTTATACACAATAGAAGTTAATATCCCGGACCTACAGTTTCCGGGCTCGCTTTTTGACCCCTTTTTCAAAATTGGCACCACAATGGCCATGCACCCGTCATCATAGAATCCATAAATATTATGAACAATGCACTAGTCACCATGCTGCCCATTTATCCAGGATTTTAGTTAACCTCTCACACAACAAGTGTATCAGCTCTTTATAAAGCAGTGCAGCCTGCTGCTTATATTATTTACTGTGATATACTTATGTACACACATGGACAAAATTGTTGGTACCCTTTACTGAAAATAAACTAATGAAAATCAGACTGCAAATCAGATTGCACTTGAATTGGGGTTCAACTGAAACATCAAAAAACAAACTGATGAAATTGATGGTACACTTAATTTAATATTTAGTTTCAGTCTTGAGATTTCATTACACAAATTCAAGACCCCTGTGGCAGATGCAGCAAAACAACTCCAAAATATAACTGAGCCTCCTCCATGTTTCATACGAGATGTAATGTTCTTTTCTTTGTGTGTCTCATTTTTGTATCTGTGAACATGGAGCTGATGTAACTTGCCAAAAAGCTCGAGTTTTGTCTCATTTGTTCAATGGACGTTCTCACAGAGACATTGTGGCTAGTTAATATGCATCCCTGGATCAACGAATATTCTCTAGAATCCTAGTCACTATAGCTTGTTATATAATTACACTCTAGAAATCACAAGGCATTATGGGAAATGAGCTGGGAAGCTCATGCGCCCTCTATTGGATGTAACAAATCCTCAATTTGCTTCTAATTCACTGAATTTTTTAGAAGCAAAAGGGATATTAGCCAAGCCAGTATCACTCATCTACATACAGCTGTTTCTGGGTTTTGCCCCTCATCAGTGTATAGAGCGATACTGGCTGGCTGGATGGGAGGCAATGAGTGTGCTTAGTAGAGGGCAAAAAGGCAATCTCAAAACTCTACACACCTATCAGGTGCTCTCCTCAAGGAGAGACACACTCTAGAAATGCATCAAGGCCCTGTTTTAAACTCTCTCAGTTAATTCACCATGACAAGCTACTCTGGCAGAGAGTTCCACAGTCTCACTGCTCTTACAGTAAATAATCCTTTTCTATGCTTATGTTGAAACCTTCTTTTCTCTAGACATAGAGGATGCTCCCTGTTTTAGATATTATCCTAGGTATAAACTGATCATGGGAGAGATCACTATATGGACCTTTGATATATTTATACATATTTACTGTGTTATGTCAGCCCAGAGCCACTTTTTTGCTAAACTAAATAACCCTTATTTTGCTAATCCTTCTGAGTATTGTAGTCAACCCACTCCTTTTACTTTTGTTGCCCACCCTTGAACCTGTTCAGCCATCTAATGTCTTTCTTTTGCACTGATGCCCAAAACTGTATACAATATTCCATGTGCGCTCTGATCAGTGATTTGGATAAAGGGAGAATAATGTTCTAATCATATGCATCTATGTCTCTTTTAATTGTCATGACTGCGCTACTGGCCCTTTAAGGATTTTGTTGCACTCTCAGTCAGAGTGCGGAATGGTGCTTAATGGGTTTAAACATTTGCTATGTGCCAATCGTTTGGGACATACCCTGTTACTATATCATCCAAAAATATTAAAAAGGGGGTCTATCTATCACATTACTTAATTCACTTAGGATGCAGGGGTGTATACAATCAGGACCTGGTGATTTATCTATTTTCATTTTCTTAAGGCAGAGCCTTCTTAAAGGGACCTATCTACCTGCCAATCTAATGGGGATCTTATCTACCTAATGGTGTTTTACATACCTATATACTGAATGGGGGGATTTCCTTCCTAATGGGGTTTGCTAATTATATGACAAATTTTGAGGATTTATCATACCTATATACCTTACTAATTTAGTGAGGCTAAATACTATATGAGGTATGCACGTACTTACTATACTGGGAGTCTAACTATTTGCCTACTGTTGGCACAAATAGAGGCCCTAAATCTGTCTTACTACTTTGGGGTTCTATTACTTTTTAGGGCACAAGGAGATTATTATTACCATTTGGGGTGGTATGGATGGGGAGTTTGTAAAGATATGGGGAATAGGCAAGGAAGTGCTGGAAAAGGGAGGAGTCTAACATGTTTGTGTGGTAAATTCTGAGTCATGGCTGCTAGAGGTCAACATGGTGGTCTGGACCGGATGGAAAAGAAAAGAGAACAAGTCATCAGAGAAGACATAATCTGTGAGTCACTGTAATCACTTTTATGTGTATAGAGCTTGTGTATACTGCTATCTAATGCTATATGGTCACTACAGGGTTATAATAGTGGTCTTAATGTAATGGTTTATTTCCAGTAACAGTACGATCGTATTGTTCCGTCACTTTATATTGGTGATATGTGGTTATGATGTGACTGTATTATTTGGCTTCTGCATAATGTAGTTATTGGTGTTATTGGTCTTAGTATGTTGATTAGTGAGTAACAGCATGGTGGTATTAGTCAGTCACTATTGGCCACATGCAGGGCCGTATTTCCCACTAGGCACCCATGGGCACATGCCTAGGGCGGCACCTCCTAGTGGGCGGCACGGCATCTTGCTCATTTTTTTTTTTCCCCCCTTTTCTTTTCCCACCCTCCCAGGACGTCCCCTTTCCCGAGTGGTCGAAGCCACGTGGGGAGGGGGGGAGTTGTGCGGTGGCGGAGCCCGGAGGGAGGCGGGGGGGGGCATTGTAGCTCGTGCGGCGGTCCCGTATCAACTGATGCTGTCTGTCTCCTCGGTGGCGCGGTGTGCTGCTGGGAAAGGAAGGGGCAGCGCTGTTCCTCCCACTCTCCTTAACAGCATGCACCCGCCACTGAAGAGGGGAAGCTACCGGTAAGTGAGAGAGAGGAGTAGCGCGCCCATCCCACTCCTCCTCTCAGCAGCACGCGGATGGCGCCGAAGAGCAGAAGACCTAGGCCTCCCGCTCTTCAAGACAGGTAAGAGATTCGAGGGAGGGGGGGTTGGAGGCAGGTGAAATGGGAGTGGGGAGTGGAGGCAGGTGAAACATGAGTGGGGAGTGGAAGCAGGTGAAATGTGAGTGGGAAGTGGAGGCAGGTGAAACATGAGTGGGAAGTGGAGGCAGGTGAGTGGGGAGTGGAGGCAGGTGAAACGTGAGTGGGCAGTGGAGGCAGGTGAAACGTGAGTGGGGACTGGAGGCAGGTGAAACGTGAGTGGTGAGTGGAGGCAGGTGAGTGGGGAGTGGAGGCAGGTGAAACGTGAGTGGGGACTGGAGGCAGGTGAAATGTGAGTGTGGTCTGGAGGCAGGTGAAACGTGAGTGGGGGCTGGAGGCAGGTGAAACGTGAGTGGGGGCTGGAGGCAGGTGAAACGTGAGTGGGGGCTGGAGGAATGTGAAACGTGAGTGGGGAGTGGAGGCAGGTGAAACGTGAGTGGGGGCTGGAGGCAGGTGAACCGGGAGTGGGGAGTGGAGGCAGGGGAAGCGTGAGTGGGGAGTGGAGGCAGGTGAAACATGAGTGGGAAGTGGAGGCAGGTGAAATGTGAGTGGAGACAGGTGAAAAGTGAGTGGAGGCAGGTGAAACGTGAGTGGGGAGTGGAGGCAGGTGAAACATGAGTGAGAGGTGTTAGGAATGGTGGGAGTATGGGGGAAGGCAGGAGAACATGTTATAGGTGCCAGACTATATGGAGCTGTGTGTCACTGTCATATAATAGGAGGTATCAGACTATATGGAGCTGTCTGCCATTTCATGTGCGTATAGGAGGTGTCAGACCATATGGAGCTGTCTGTCATGTGATGTGTTGTATAGGTGTCAGTATCATATAGGGCTCTCATGTGATGTGTATATAGGTATCATATAGGCGGGTGTCTAGGGCGGCACCTCTTAGGGCCAGGTGGTCATGCAGCATAACAGCCTAAGGGTGCTCTCACACAGTGCGTTTTTGATGTGTTTGTTAATGTGTGTGTTTTTGTGCAGGTCAGCACAAGAATTGATGCTGTACATTACTGCACAAAAATCGCTGTAAAATCACGATTTTTGCCGCGATTTTTGTACAGCAATGTACAATATTAATAACCGTGCCTGACTGCACAGAAAACACCCCATTAAAAAACGTATCAAAAAGGCACGGTGTGAGAGCACCTTTAGGCTGTCATGCTGTATGACCACCTGGCCATCTCCTCTATATAATTTTATTAGACCTTCCAACTAACTATGACACCTGTCCAATGTGAAGACAAGGGGCCCTAGTGTCTCCTTGCCCTCCCCCTTCTCCCCTACCACCGCTTTCATTTCTTAGAACATTCTAGGAAAATGAAGTCTGATTTGTTGCTCTGGGTGAGAATGTCTGTCATAGATCATAATCATATACAGACGACCAAACTAAGAAATCTACAATCAGAAAATAAAAATGTCGAAGAAGAAAGGAATATGTATCAGGGTCTTGATTTAATAAATAAAATAAGATATTGGTGACATATTCCCTTTAAGCTGCAGTGTGGCTTTTATTGGTTGAAGTCTAATGGTTTAGGTGTAGGCACAGTGTGGCGGCATCTCCAGTCTATCCTGTATGCTGAAAAGGTTCTCCAACAACTAGGATAGCTGGATGATGGCAAACCCTTCAATTAGCTTTCTTCTTGAGCCGTTACATGGTTTTAGTGGGCGTGGCTTTTGTAAAGGGGTGTGGCATAATATGAAAAGGGCGTGGTAATCTAATTGATTAATGGGGGCGTATTGGGGTTTAGTGCCTAGGGCAGCACGACCTATAAATACAGCCCTGGCCACATGTATGAAAACTGTCTAGATCTAAAACTCACTATGTTGCCCATAGCAACCAATCAGAGCGCCCCTCTCATTGTTCCAGAGCACTATATTATGAAATGAAAAGGCTGCTTTGATTGGTTGCCGTGGGCAACAAAGTGAGCTTTAGTCCTAGACACTTTTCATTCATGTGGCCCTAAATGTTATCACTTGATCTTTGTATATTTTGGTTATTGGTAATATTGGTCCTGGTATACTGGTTTGGTCTCTAACAGTATGATGGAATTAGTCACTATATATATATATATATATATATATATATATAGTGGCAGAGCGGCTACATGTAGTTGCCTGTTTCTGCCACTAGGTGGAGATATACCAGAGTGGTATATGCAACATGCCACCAAGGATACGTGGCCTTGGTGGAATAGGAGCCGGTCATATGTATTGTCAGCCACACTAAGTGGTTGGCAAAGGTGTATGGTTAGTTTGGCTTTTCAGCCGTTCTTGGGGTCGGCTCTTATTGGGAGTAGACAATGTGTCGGGTGGGTGTCTACTCCCCATGTTCCAGACCACGTTTTGGATAGGGCTCGGGAGTCCTATATAAAGCTGGGGCCTTCAGGTGTACAGGGGGGCGTGGACTGCTGCCTGGATGTGTAGCAGCAGAGGAGCTGGAAAGAGGCTCTGGGCCCCAGAGGCTTACAGGAAGTCGAAAGTGGGCGGTGTGCATACATTGCTGGATGCTAGGTCCAGACATTAGAGAGGTCTCTATGTTATGTGAAGTAAGTGGCTAGACGGCCTAGGGTTTTATTTTGTATGTTGTTCAAGCAGTATAACCTGTGCCTTAATAAAGCTGGTGGAGGCCAGTGTGAAACGTAAACCTGTGTCTAAGTGCCATTCCGCCTACGAAGTAAGGCGATTCCGTGAGCGAAAATCCCCCAGAGCCGGTCCAAGATGGCATCCAAACGTGAGTGGAAGCTTACAATATATGTATATATATATATATATATATGTGGCGATGTTTTTTGGTCATTGTATTCTTTTTTCCTTTTCTGTTATAGTTGTATGGGGTCATGAAATGTTTTGTGGCAGCCACTAATATAGTGGAGGTAAAAATAGCAGCAGAAGCAGAACTTTCTATATAGCATAATATTTGTAAGCATATTCATAAAACAAAGGGTGTGATTTTGCAAATTGTGAAAATGCAGTCACCATATAGTGGTACATACCAGTTTTACACAAGTACTCTGCCGACCATGTATGTGGTTACAGTACAGTTGCATAGTTATGTCGTTTGTTAGGTTGAAAAAAGATAGACATCCATTCAGTTCAGCCTATTATCCTGTTCTGTTGATCCAGAAGACAGCAAAATCCACACAAGGTAGAAATGAATTATTAAAGGGGTTGTCTCACTACAAGGATTGCTTTTTATGTTAAAGATCTTGCAAAAACAAATCACTTTGTAATGTGTGTCCTTTAACAGTCCTCTACCCATTCTGAGATGTCCCCTCTTGTATGGGTTGCATCAGCTCCTCAGATCGCTAAAGCTACAGACCTGTTTGATCTATCCTGATAGGCTGCCAGCACTGTTTTCTATAGCCACAGACCTGGCTTCTACTGCAGGCTAGTGGAAGCCAATAAACACGCCCCTGAATTCAAAGTGAAACCAAGAAAACCGGACTGAGGTAAGATTAATCAATGTAGTGAGACAACCCCTTTAAGTCTAGCAACTCACAAGTGATGTCTTCTCTGATTGAAGATGTTCTGTTTCATTCTATTCTTTGTCTGTCCCTGACCACTGTTAATGATTTTTCTGTTGTCTGCAGAATTTACTGCTGAGGAAAATGTGGTCCTTTTCTTTAGCAGCCATTAATAGCCTCTGTAGCAGCAAAATTAAAATCAGACCGCAGACCAGATGCCCTGTGCCCCTATTTACAAAGTAATCAAACATGAAGTACAGCTGCACACATTAGACTCTAAAATCCATAGGAACATTGGATTTGTGGAACATTTAAAATTCATTACTGTTGTCTTTTATATATGCATTAAATAAAGTGTTTTACTGTACAGTTTGATCAAATTGTAACTATGGAGGAAGCTTCCTCCAAATCCAAGGAAAAAAAAACAAAGTTAACCCACACTTCCCTTTGCAATTTGCACAGTTAATGTTGCGCTTGGATTGTGCATTTTAAAGAGTGGCTGCCTTCAT
Source organism: Phyllomedusa bahiana (assembly GCA_025379985.1). Lineage (NCBI taxonomy): Eukaryota > Metazoa > Chordata > Amphibia > Anura > Hylidae > Phyllomedusa > Phyllomedusa bahiana. The sequence continues at coordinate 11,324 of JAODAL010040503.1, forward strand.
CTTAACTTTGGAGATGTATTAGAGTTAGGAACCCAACTGATAAAGGTTACCTTGATACAGTAGGTGGGCACGTGGAACTTGATCAAACTGCACACTAAAAAAACTTTATTTTATGCATGCATAAAGGATATTGTAGCAGAGCAGAATTGCATTTTAAATATTCCACTAGTTCAGTGCTTGTATGGGTTCTAGTGCCTGTTGTGTGCTGCTGTACTTTCTGTTTGAGAATTAGATTTTTGGAGTTGGCTGCTCTTCCAAACTCTTACCATATTTCCACCAATTTAGAATCAGTACTCTATATTGTTTTACTTATTCCTGCTGACTTCTGATTTATATAAATTTGTTTTTTATTTGTTTTTTTGTGTTATTAATTCTAATAATTTTCAACAGGCAACATTCACTTGTCTTGTTATCAACTCAGAATTATTAGCTTTTTTAATTGGATTAATGCACATCAATCTTTCGATATGATGATTGCTGTCTAGGTGTGCCTAGCTGTTGTCTAGCTACCTGTTCCATCAACCTTTGTTAGAATGAGCTGCTTCAATGGACTTTAGGGAAGGGTACTGGCATTTTATTGTACTCTATGTGAACTATACAATAACCTGAAAAATCTAGCATCTATTTTTTACTCATACAAAAAACTTGTTTTGACTTTATTATTTATCTTATGTTTGACTTATTTTAGATTAACTTTTTGGTGACTTCAAAACTAGTTACCAATTTTTCACAGAGTTATGTTCCTTAAGTTAATTTTTTTACAGTAGTTATTCTGAGACTAATCAATATGATAATGTGAAGGGGAACTGTATATATTTTTTTTATTTCTTAGTACCTGCACAGTATAAATATTTCATCCAATATTTTCCACTATCCAGTAAATCAAATTTTGGAGTTCTTATTCATACTTCTTGAAATTTAGCTAAACTAAATACTACAGCCATATCTCCATTTTCTGTATAAAATGATTCATCCTTTGGGTTGAAAATATTTGACTTTATTTATTTATTTATTTATTTATTTTGATGTTTCATTTGCATTGAGGCTTGTAGCCTGCTTTGAATGGTACAGTTGATAGAATTCCTATGTTTTGATATATTAGTTTTGACTTGGTAGCTTTATGGGAGTTATTGTGAGTAGACAGCTGGAATGCACTATGTGTCAATCCCTAAAATAATTCATTGCCTTTGTTGAAAAAGAGAACACCATTGTCTAGAATGATTACAAACACATAGAAAAGAGATTGGCTTAGGGTACGGGCAATGAATGCACCTAAATTATATGCTGTATCATGAGCAGTATAATTAGAGACCATGAATGCTGCTGTCAGTCATGCCTTAAGCAAAATAGAATCTGATAACAATTCTTATTACATCAGACACTCAGTGAAATGACCCTGGAAAACTGTCATTTTTCTTTAACATAACAACAAAGCACTTTTGGAATACGCATTGTTTCTTACCATTTTAAACTCACATATAAGAAACTCATCAGTTTATTCTCTATAGTATCTTAATGTGGTGAAAATAAACCATATTTCCATAAAATCAGGATTTTCTCAGTGGTGACTAAGTTACAAAAAAAACTGTAAGATATAAAGAACAAATATTTAGTGTAATGGCCGGTGGGAAGTGGATCCACTAGACCTCCACAAGCTATGGTACAGGCCACGCCAGGTAGTGGAGTCTAAGTGGGTTTCAGTATTCACCAGAGCCCGCCGCAAAGCAAGATGGACTTGCTGTGGTGGGATTCCACCAGGTCGCTACCCCTCACACGAATAGCTTGCGGCAAACTCATAGTCAAAGACAGGCAGGCAGGTCTGGGCAGGTTCGTGGTCGGTAGACGAGAGCCAAAGGTTCGGTACCCGGAAATCACAAACAAGGCTACGGAACACTTCTCAGTAGGCATGGGGCACTAAAGATCCAGCAGGGTCATGTAGGAGGTGGAGCCTTTATATAGGGTCAGCAGCCGGCAATCCACCAATTACCGGCGCATTGGCCCTTTAAATCTGAGCAAGCCGACGCGCGCGCCCTAAAGAACACGAGTACGGCTGGGTGAGTACATGCGCTTTGGGGAACGAGTGCGCCCACGGCCCGATACACGGACCGCGGCACCACTCGCTCCCAGCACCGAGGCACATACTGGCTTACAAATGTGCCCGCAGCCTGACTTGCGGCATTCGCAACATTTAGAAAATAGCATTAATTGCATTTGAATGGGAAAAGAATCAAAGGGCCTTATGTATGAAAACTAGCTATGTCTAAAAACTTTCTTTGTTGCCCATTGCAACCAATCAGAGCTCCTCTTTCATTTCATATAGTGCTCTGAGCAAAAATGAAAGTCTTAGGTCTTGACAGTTTTCATACATGAGGCCCAAAATGTCCACAAATCATGAAAGAAAATATGTCCATCTAGTTGGCATCAAAATTGCAGTGCAAAAAGCACAGTTTGGGCATCAAGTTTAGAAAGTGTCCTTTTATATATACAATATAACCACCTATTCTATAACACATGCAGCGCTGCACAGAGGAGAACATTTCTCGAAAAACTAACATTTTTATGGCAACTTACCCATGAATTCGGATTTATAAAGACAGGATGTACTTTATATTACAAAGTTCTATAGTCTAGGTATCAAAATGAAATGTGCCTGCCCTAAATCTAACACAAACAGTATAACTAATATTTAGTACGAAAGATGCTGCTGGTATTTGTTACTCTGAATTACATTTACAATGCAAAATCATACCAAAAAGTAATAGACATGAACTGAGCAAATGTATTATGAGTTTGAATACCTTTTAGCCCTCTTTTGGTAGTTTTGAAAGTGATAAGACAATGGAGCATAGTTTAGCAAAGTCATGAAACCCTCGTAAACCCGTCATAAAGTATGCTAGACAAAAAGGGGCGTAAGAAAGAAAAATTTCTAGTGGGTGGCAACAACTTTTAAAGTCCATTGTGATAATTTCTGCACAGTTCTTGTCAGTCTTTCAAAGTTTTATCCTTTTGAACTTCAAAAGAGTAGAAATACATCTTTCCCATTGTTGTCACCCTCACATGGATATTTAGTTCTGCTAGTGCTTTGAGTCATTTTTCTGGCAACTGATCAACTATGGTCTAATTGATGGGGCTCCCACTAGTCCTCATAATTAAAGAGCTAAAACAATTGAAGTGCTGTAGCTTCATCGCAAATGTGTATCTACACAGCAGAACTCTAATATAACCATTGTTCAGAAAACTATGGCTGAACCTAATTTACGTAAATAGAGTTGAATTAATACACAGTGAGTGCATTAGCACACTGTAAAGCCTAATGGGAACCAGTGGTCTATTCCTAACACTCAAGACATGATGACATATCCGAGCAAAATGCTAAAAATACCCTTTTAACTCGACAAATTAGTATCTTTATTCATAATAGAATGAATTATGAACAGCCTCAGACTGGCCCACAGGGGAAAAGGGGAAATTCCGGTGGGCCCTTTAGCAGAGTAGACCTAAAGTTGTTTTTGTAACTCCATATATATTCTCAGAAGGGGGAAAAGAAAGCATAGAAAGAGTTGCAAGAAGCAGAATATAGGAGGCATCTATAGTTATTTACAGTAGCTGTAGGGTGGGACCCTAAAATAAACTCCACCGATGGGCCCCTAGAACCAGCTCTATCTGTGGGCCCTGGGCACCCCTTTCTGACACTGATTATGAATGAATTTTATACCAGAACTTCAACAAGTCATAAAAGGATTGCAAAGAGCATTGCTAAGAGCATTGCTAAGACCTGACTAGATTGAATCGTTGAATGTTGGTATTTTTTGTCGAAATTTTTAGATCATGCGATAATTTAGGTTAAAATCTGTGCATCATCTATTAAGATCGAGCCATTTTCGGCGTTTCCCGTCATTTTGGCGGCCAGCAAATCAGCTTACAGATGAGCAGGGTGAATGTTGTGCAAGTATGAGGGATTGTATGGTTGCGTTTGGCAAAAAAAATCAATGACCCCTCGTTTTACATGAACAGCCCTTCCTTTTCATATCGTGTTTCGCGTCTATGCAGGGGGAAATGCGCTTGCCTGGCCCAAACACCCAGCAAAATTATTCTATTTTTTCACGAGAAAGCTCTATTGTTAGCTGTGACCCTTTACAACTTAGTTAGATCGAGTTGGGAAAGTTTTTATGTAGTTGGTAGAGAATTTTAAAGGGCACTACCCCCTTAAAAAGTCACGGGGGGGGGGGGGGGGGGGGCCCGCGGGCAAAACACAGAAAAGTCTAATAATACTGATATAGTTCACCAAGATTAGTGTGACATTGCACTGAAATAGTTTTATAATTAACAGTTTTCTATTGAAAATTTCCTGGTTTTTGGGGCACCTGAACTTATATTGGGATAAACATTTTTTTATAATAGGTCTTTTTGTTAGGTAAAAAATCCCTTTTATTATCGTATACATTTCAATGGTGTTCTTTTAAATTTTCCCCAAATTCCCCAGCTTGTTGATATACCCCCCTTGATTTAAATTTTTGAATCAGCAATTTTGTAGTCGCACGGGTTTTAAGGTGCCAAAAATACCTTTTTTTATCCGAAATTACAGAAACTTTTTTTTTATTTTTGCGCATACGGGCTTTGTTAAATGAGGACCTTGACTTAAATTTTATACGCAATTTTTAGTCACCACGGTAAATTGAAAGGGGTGCCAAAAAATACCTTTTATACCCGAATACATTTACTTTTTTTTCATTTGGCGCACTACACTTTTTCATTGAGGCCCTTCATTAAAATGTAATCAGCAATTTTGTAGTCCCCACGGGTAATTTTGAAAGGTCCAAAAAAAATATTTTATTACCCGAAAACATTTCAGATACTTTTTTTTTCACTTTGGGGGGCCAGCTTTTTTGATAGTTACTTTGCAGTTAAATTTGAATAAAGCAATTTTGTAGCACCACAGGAAAATTGATAGGTGAAAAAAAATCCTTTTATTTCCAATACTTACAGATCCGTTTTTTTTTGCACTTTTCCCCATCCAGATTTTTAAAGGGGCCCTTGCATTTAAAATTTAAAACCCAGAAATTGTGATTTCCCCACAGGTAAATTGTAGGTGCCAAAAAATACCTTTTATTTCCGAATAATTTACAGTCGTGTTTTTTTCCTTTGGCGCACTCAGCTTTTTTCATTGAGGCACCTTGCATTTAAAGTAATACAGCATTTTGTAGTCACCACGGGGAAATTTAAAAGGTGCAAAAACCCCCTTTTATTACCCGAATACATTTCGATACGTGTTTTTTTCACTTTGGCGCGGGCCCAGCTTTGTTGATGATTACTTTGCGTTAAATTTGAATACAAAATTTTGTAGTACCACAGTAAATTTTAGGGAAAAAAAATCCCTTTTTATTATTGAATACATTACAGATAGTGTTTTTTGCACTTTTGCCCAGTCCAGTTTTTGTTATAGACCACCTTGCAGTTAAATTTGAATCCGCAATTGGTGTTACCACTGTGAATTGATAGGTGCCAAAAAATATTTTTTATTTCCGAATACTTTAAGATACGTTTTTTTTCATTTTGGGACTACAGCTTGTTCATTAGGCCCCTTGCCTTAAATGTGAATACAGCAATTTTTAGTCACCCAGGTGAATTAAAAGGGTGCCAAAAATCCCTTTTATTATCCGAATACATTTCAGTTCGTTTTTTTCCTTTGCGAGGCCACTTTGTTGATGATCTACTTTGCAGTTAAAAATTTTGAATAAAAAAAATTTTTTAGTCACCACGGGTGAATTGATAGGTCCCCCAAAAAAATGCCTTTTTTTATCCGAATCTTTCAGTACGTTTTTTTTGCACTTTTGCCCAGTCCAGATTTGTTATAGAGCCCCCTGCATTTTTAAATTTGAATTCCGAAATTTTGTAGTTACCAAGGTGAATTGACGGGTTTCCCAAAAAAATACTTTTATTACCCCGAATCTTTACGATCGTTTTTTTTTCACTTTGGCCACTACAGCTTTGTTCATTGAGGCCCCTTGCATTTTTAAAATGTGAATCAGAAATTTTGTAGTCCCCAAAAGGTAAATTTGAAAGGGCCAAAAATACCTTTTTTACCCAATACATTTCGATAGGGTTTTTTCACTTTGTTGCGGGCCAGTTTTTGTTGTAGACTATTTTGCATTAAAATTTTAAATAAGCAATTTTGTAGTCCCCACAGTAATTTTATAGGTGCAAAAATCCTTTTATTATCAAATACTTAAGATACGTGTTTTTTTGCCTTTTGCCCAGTCCAGTTTTGTTGATAAAAGCCACCTTGCAGTTAAATTTTGAACCCAGCAATTGTGGTTCCCACGGGTGAAGAGGGGTCCCAAAAAATCCCTTTTATTACCCGAATACTTACAGATAGGTTTTTTTTCATTTTGGCGCCTAAGTTTGTTCATTGGGCACCTTGCATTTAAAAAGTAAATAAGCAATTTTTAGTCCCAAGGTGAATTGTGGGTGCCAAAAAAATACCTTTTATTACCCGAGTACCTTAAATAGTTTTTTTTTTCATTTTGGGGAAAAATCCCGCTTTTTTCATTGGGGCCCTTGCACTTAAAAATGTGAATACTGAAATTTTTGTAGTCCCACAGGTGAATTGATGGGTTCCAAAAAATACCTTTTTTTATCCGAATACATTTCAGATACGTGTTTTTTCATTTGGCGCGGGCCCTTTGTTGATAGATTAATTTGCGTTAAATTTGAAAACAGCAATTTTTGTAGTCACCACAGGTAAATTGATAGGTCCCAAAAAAAATTGCTTTTATTATCTGAATACTTTTAAAATACGTGTTTTTTGCCTTTTGCCCGTCCAGATTTGTTGATAGAGCCCCCTTGCAGTTAAATTTAAACCCAGAATTGTTAGTTCCACGGTGAATTGATGGGTGTAAAAAAAATACCTTTTATTTCTGAATACTTTACAGTAGTGTTTTTTCACTTTGGCGCACTACAGCTTTTTCTTTGAGGACCTTGCAGTTAAATGTGATACAAAATTTTTGTAGTCCCCACAGGTAAATTGAAAGGTGCAAAAAATATTTTTAATACCCCGTATACATTTCAGACAGGTTTTTTTTCACTTTTGGTCGTCCAGCTTTGTCGAAGATCTACTTTGCAGTTAGATTTGAGTCCACATTTTGTTTTGATTTGAGGGTTTGGAATAGCTGTGATTTGGTCTTTTATAAAGACTTTCCAAACTCTCCCAACCCTTTTAAAATTTTTTTATTTTTGAAATGGAGCGAAATTCAGGTGGTAAGGAGAAAGGGGGGGGTAGGACATGGGGGTAGAGGTATGAGAGAAGGGCTCCTTCCATGTGGCGACAAAATGCATGCCAGCGGATGTTTAGTTGCAGGACCGTCAGGCCTGTCATCGCTGGGCAGGGCCCCGTGAATCTCAGTAAGAAAAGTGTCCCAAATTTCCCCTTTAGGGTTAACGCAACCCGCATCCAGCAGTTTACCTCCTCGTCCCCCAAGTACGGCCACAAAATTCGTCACAGCTCATCAGCATCCCTCCCATGAAGCAGCCCAAAAAGTCAACTCGTGTACCCGCATGGTAAACCATTTTTTGAAGACCCCTTTATGACAAAATCCGGTTGGGGGGCAAGGTGTTAAAAATCAGGGCCAAAGAGGATGATTTTCTCTGCTCTGACGCCCCGTTAGATGCCTCAGGGAGGAGAAGGAAAGCCGATCAAACGGGAAAAATCCCCGGGGGTCGGCAAACCTTTTCAGTCCGTCTTGCTTGTAGCCCCAGCTCCCGGATGAGAATTCAGGACGGAAGTCACCCGTGTTGATGACGATTTTAGAATTGTGGGTCCAAAAATGGGCTTTTCAGCGAATTTTTCTTGGGGGAGCGCTTCAACTGGGGGGAGGAAGAAGATGGGGTAGTGTAGTCAGGTTCCCGCCTCAAAAAAGGGGGAGGGCGGCGCAGAAGTCCCCCGGGTTGATTCCGCCGTCCGGTCAGCGCAAACCTGCTCCTCGCTTATCGCCGTCAAAAAAGGGCCCGGACCTTCAAGCCTGGCCCTTTTTGAGCAAACCCCCTATTCCCAGCATGTAATGCCGCCTTTGCCGTAAACGATAAGTAGAGGCAAGAACCTTAGGTGGTTAACCACCCCCAAACATGTCTAGACTGAGCGAATGCTGAGTTGAAATGGAGGCAACACTCCCCAAAAAAAGGGCAGCCCGACGGGGGGGCCTCAACCAGCACCCCCTCTGTTCCCCCTCCTCCTCCCCCCCCCCCCCAAGCGTTCCTCAGTGCCCAGTCTTCGGTCATGATCGGGGGATAGCCTCCGCTTCAGCCCCCCCGTCACCCGAGTCCAAGCACCACCAGAGACCCATCCTGCCCTTCTCCCCCCGCAGTTTGATGACCTGCACGCCGTAGAGGCCATTAGCGCCAGCTTCTGCTTCCGGGTTTTTGGGAGCAAAAAGAAACACTTTCCCCAAACCACCCCAAACCCAAAAACCCAAATGTCGGCATTCCCAGGTTTTGGCCTTGGAAAGTTTCCTTTTCGTTGGTTGACAAGGGGTTTTCGGCAGTCATCCCCCTTTCCCTGCCCCATCCCAGATGCGGCAGGTTTTTTTTTGCCAGAAAAGCCGTCCCCCCCCGGGCCAGCACGGTATCAAAATTTTAAAGCGCGTTGTCTGCATCTGGGGCCGGAAAAGTCCATTGACCCCCGAACTGGATGAAAGCAGGGCCCAACCCCCGTATTCTCTGTGACGCTCACTGGGGAACTGGGTGGATGTTTTGGGGGTGCGGTGGCTCTCGGTGGCGCAGTCTTCAAAACGCAGGTGGTGCAGGGTTTTCCCAAGGTCCCTTTGGGGGCCCTCCGTGCCCCGGAAAAAAGGCGTGTTGAAAATTTAAACTGTCTTGGAGGACCCTCCACACCAAATTGGAGCTGTGGGGGCTCTCCCCAATGAGACCGAGCGCTGGGGGTTCAAAAACCCTTTTGCCAGGAAAAGGGGGTGTCGTAATGGGGAAACTGAGGCCCCCCTTAAGATCGGTAGGCTGGGCACATCCCTTGCCTGGCACATGTATGAACCCTTTTGTCCAGAAATTTCTAAAGAGGTACCCGGGTTGGATGCCTGCTGAGGAAGGCTCGAAGTTAAATTCGCCTTTCCCGCCGTTCGAACCTGCTGCCCCCTGGTGCGTTGGATCAGCTAGGCTCCCGTCAACCTTCATTGTTGACGTGGCAACACGGGGGATTCCCCCTCCACATGTCCAGCGTTGTGGCAGAGCGAAATGCCATTACGCATTTAAAGTGCCCAATGGCCGGGAAAGACGGTGGGAATGGGTGTTGACCCAGAGAGTGGAGCAGGTAAAAGGCTTGCACCATCCTTGCCATTTTTTAAAGAAGTCACCAAAGGTCAGTGCGGAAAATGCCTTTTTTCAGCTGAAAATTGTGGTGATCTTATTTTGGGAACGATGTTGGAACTTGAAACAACAGGCCCCGCCAGGCGGAGGGGGGGACGGCAAGATCGGACACGGACCCCTTTCCCCCATCAAACCCACAACCCCGACAGTTTCACAATTTCATCGGTCTTTTAGGAGTGTTGGGGTCCCGGGCTATTGCAAGGTGGTGCATCAGTCTCAGGTGCATCATCCAGGAAGTCGGGCTGTGTTGAAGGTGCCGAGGAAGCGGAGGGGAGGAGGAGGTATTCTAGACACGCTTTTACGACGCCCCTGCTTGGGAAAAGAGGTTGGCGCGAATTTGAGGCGGAGGGGGAAAATGAGGAAGATCATTTTTGCTAGTGCCCTTGACCAGAGGTTTGGGAAAAATTCAAGGCTCCATCTTCAATGTGCTTGGATGCCCCTTTTTCCTCCAACATGTTTCCTCACTTTAAAGGGCCCATAAAATGAACAACCGTTACTGGGTGGAAACCATCCGGCCCCCGGTACAAAAAAAAAATCAGCACTTTTTTCACCCCCCCCCCAAATAGAGAGTAAAATGCGGGAAAAAGGAGCCTTGCGTTGATCAACTGGGGGACTTTGTTGCGTTGTTTACTTTCCCCCAAATGCACGGGGGAAAAAAAATCAGCGACGTGAAGCAGTAGATCCCAAGTAGCCGTGGCCAGCGCAGTGGGAAAGGGGGGAAAAACCCTAATGGGTGCCCTCTGGCTTTCTTTATTTCCCCCTCCCCAACGCATAAAATGCAGGGCACACATCCAAAAAACCAGAGCCGTTTAAAGATCAGGTGCAAGCTATCTGCGTCTCAACACCGTGTTTTATGTTTTCCCGGCCCCAATGGATTCTAGGTATCCAAAATGGACGAATGGCCCGAGCTCGCTCGCCTCCCATAGAGGTGTTGCCTGCCCAGAAGAGCGTCATTTGAGCGGCCCTTTCAGCACAGTGGAGGAGTCATTAAAGAAAAACGCATCCGGCTTTCCACAGTAATGTGGATCGTTTGACTTATCAAGTGAATCGGCAGGATCTTGATGATGTTGTGGCCCAATTGCCGAGTCACCTTGTTCCCGGTTTACTTACTTCCCTCTTCAAAAGAAAGGGTTTCCTCTTAAAAAATTTTTTTTAAAAATGTCATTTTTTATTGAAATTTTTATTTCTTTTCAACAGTTATTTTGTGGTTTTGCTGTGAGGGGACTGTAAAAGACGGGCAAGGTTTCATGGACCCTAAAATTTTTAAATTTAGAAGTTTTTTTAAATTTTTTTGGGGCATGTTGCTGGAGATGCAATAATATGGTCTTTGGAACGAAATGTGGCTTTTAAATGGATTTCTCCCCCCAATTTTTAAAGTGGTGAAATAATTTAAAATTTTTTGGGGGGCATGTTGCTGTGAGGTACGCAAATTTTCATGGTCTTTTTTAAAAAATGTGGCTTTTAAGTGGGGTTTCTCCCCCACAATTTTAAAGTGGCTGAGAAGCATTTTTAAAATTTTTTTTGGGGCTGTGTTTAAACAGCAATATCAGGTCCTATTAAAAAAAAAATGTGGTTTTAAAGCTTTTTCTTACAATTTTTAAAGTGGCTAAAAGGGTTTTTTTAAAATTTTTGGGTTTTGCTGTGAATGCAGCATACTAAGGTCCCCTATTAAAAAAAAATTTTTTTTTACAGACTTTGTTCTTCCATTGTCCAAAGTGGCCCGGGTCTGCTTTTGAATTTTTGGGGGATTTTGCCGGACATGCAGCTATATACAGGTCCATTATAAAAAAAATTTTTGTTTTAACGACATTTGTTTTCAAAATTTTTCCAAGGGGCTCAAGGGGGCTTTCTTTGATTTTTTGGGGGGATTTTTCCTGTGACATGCAGCTATCTACGGTCCTATTATAAAAAAAATTTTTGTTTTAAAAATTTGTTCTTCACATTGTCAAAAAATGGCTAGGGTCATGTTTTTAATTTTTGGGGGCATTTTTTCTGTGACATGCAGCTTACTACAGGTCTATTATAAAAAAAATGTTTTTTTAAAGACATTTGTTCTTTACAATTGTCCAAAAATGGTCAGGGTCATGTTTGAAAATTTTTGGGGGGATTTTGTGTGAATGCAGCTATTTTAAAAGGGCCCATTAAAAAAAAAAATGTTGTTTCTAAAGACATTTGTTTTCACAAATTTTCCCAAAATGGTCAAGGGGCATGCTTTGAATTTTTGGGGGCATTTTGCTGTGACATGCAGCTTTATACGGGTCCTATTATAAAAAAAATTGTTGTTTCTAAAGACATTTGTTCTTCACAATTGTCAAAAAGTGGCTCATGGGTCATGTTTTGAATTTTTGGGGGTATTTTGCTGTGACATGCAGTATACTACAGGTCCTATTATAAAAAAATGTTTTTTTCAAAAGACATTTGTTCTTCACAATTGTCAAGAGTGGCTCAAGGGTGATGGTGCTGTCAGAAAAGAAATAGGGTAGGACACTGTTATGGAACATATTGCAAAATGACTTGTTTTTGCAAGATCTTTGACATAGCTATCAACCCCTGTATTGAGACAACCCATTTAATACAATTAAAAAAGGAAAACAAAGACATGGTGGGATTCCACCCTATTTTAAAAATGTGTTTTCTAGAATTAAACTACTAAAAACTTGCATGTACAAAATAGCTGGTAAAAAAATCCTCTGAATTGTACAGGAAGGTACAGGAAAACTTGACCAGATGTAGGTTTTCAGAGGACATGGAGTATGGAGCACGGCAGGGGAACAAAGTACAGAGACAATTTCTCCAGCACGTTGAGTAAAATGAGAAAAAGAATGCAAAAAAGGGCACCGGGGGTGGAACAGGAGTGTTAACACCGTTTTCCAAACTGAAGCTCAATTGGTCCGCACTCATACGGAGGGGCAAGCGCTACCCAGGACAGGGGACAGTATATGTCCAGTGAAACTAAAAATGGTGGTTGAAAGGGCCTTTTTCGGTACTTTTTAAACTGGGGTCATGCAGGTTTGGGGCTCATGCTGTGGCCAGGACAGGTATAGTCAATGTCCAGTGAAACTAAATTTGGGGGTTGAAAGACTCCTTTTTCCGGCCCTTTTTAATTGGGGTCATGCGGTTTGGGGCTATGCTGTGGCCCAGGACGGGATAGTCTATGTCCAGTGAAACTAAAATGGTGGTTCAAAGACTCCTTTTCCGGCACTTTTTAAAATGGGGGTCATGCAGGTTTGGGGCTCTGCTGCGTTCCCGGACAGGGATATTCAATGTCCGTTCAAGTAAAATGTGGTTCAAATCATTCTGCCTTCTGGATTTTTTAATTTGTGGGTCATGCAGGTTTAAGGCTATGCTGTGGTGCAAGACAGGGTAGTGAAAAGGTCTGTGATTTTTTTTCTGTGGCTTTTATAACCTAAGTGTGTTGCCTAATATTTAGCGGTATCCATTTGACTGTTGTGGAGTTAATTCCAGCTTCTCCAGCCTGTTTGGGTTGTAAGAAATGAAGGTTTTGGGTTGCTTTTCCCATGGGACTTTAATGGTCATAGGTTTCAAAATTTCTATATCAAAAAAATAAAAATATTTTTGTCAAAGGGAATCGCTCAAAAACTAGTTTGATTGTTCTTGTTATGTTGGGCTTATTGTGTCCATTCTACTAGAAAAATCTACTTCTTTAAACCATACCAAGCTTCTTAGATGAAGTATTAACATGCATAAATATAGATTTTTTTTATGCACGGGTTTTTAAATTTATTTTTTTGAAATTAAAAAAGTTATGTTTAAAGTGAAACCTCCAAAAAAAAATTTGGGCAAAAAATCACCAGTAAAGTGAAAACACAAAACTTTGTAAAATACCTTAAGGTGATTAGGGCTTTTGCTTCACTTGGAGGTCCACTATAAAGAGGAGAGGGACAAGTAGAAGAGAAGCAGAGAAAGGCAGAGATACACAAAGATATAGGGTGAAGGGTTATAGGGGGACTTTTTTATCCAATCTCAGTGCTTAAACTATAGCTAAAATTGCCCCTTTTTACTCCCTGTCTTATGGCGTGGCTTTGCAGCGGGTTTCATCCCTTTAGAAACAAAGCTCACCTTTTCTTTTTCTAAAAATTCCCACCCAAACCAAAACAACAAACCTAAAAACCTAAGGTCATACCCCTTGGAAAAAAAGGGTTAAAAAATATTTTTTTTGGGGCCCAGTAAATCAGTGAGTGATTATGTGGGAAAACTACTGAGAATATTTAATGACTGTATATTGAAGATTTTTACTTTATACAACAACCTTTTAATTCGGGAAAAGGTATGGTATCCAAAAATACCCCTTTAGGGCAAAGGGTTCCACCTGCATATTTTAAAAAAATGCCCCCCAAAAAACCCCGAGGGCCCTTTTTAACATAGCCGGACCTTGATTTTTAGTGCGCTAAAAAAAGCAGTCTGTTTTTGGATTTGCTGTCGGCCCCATGCATTGTTTTTAAGGGGGTTTCATACAGCAAGCCTGCAGAAAATCCAACAGGTTTAAATCCGCTGGAATCCGGCGGATTTTTAAACCGACCAGAAAAAAAACCCATGCTGTGTAGACTACAGGACAGATTGTTCATTGCAGCCTAAACAGCGCTGGGTCCCAAATCAGATTTTCGAGGGTTCTAAAATACTAAATCCCCCGGGTAAACCCAAAATGAGAAAACATTTTGCTGTGCAGACATTGGCCTTACATTTTGTTTTAGTTTTTTAAATCCAGGCTTGATGGGGGAAAGAAGGGGAAAAAAAATTTAAGTAAACATAAAGGGTAACATGTATAAAATTTTTTGCTCAAAAATTTCCCACTTTATTCCCCATAGCCCCCAATCAAAGCCCCCCTTTCCCATTTCTTTGGTAGTTCTCGGGAAAGAAAAAAAGGGGGTGCTTAAATTTGGTTGCTATGGGCAAAAAAAAGGTGAATTTTAGACCCTAGGCAGCTTTGTTTACATGTGGCCCAAAAAAGTTTGTTATTGAAAACCAAGAAAAAAAAATTTTAAAACACATCAAAAAAAGCTTTCCTAACCCTTTCAGTTATTGTGAAGCTCATGTCACTGAGAAAAGGAAAACTGAGATGGGAAAAGAGTTTGGATGCTTTCTATGTGTTTTGGGGGTTTAGGGGATGGGCAAATTTTTCCTAAAAAATTGGGTTTTTCCCCGGCCTTTCCCAAAAATTTTTCTGACAAAATTTGTTTAGGTCCGATTTATTTGGGACGAATGTTTTTTAAAAAAACCCCAGTTTAATTTTCCCAGGCTGCAGAGAGCCTGTAGGGTGCGTAGAACTTTGGGGCCCCATGTTTTTAAATATCCCGAGGGAGCTTGGTTTGGTTTAACAATGCGGGTTTTTTTTAGTTTTGACACGCACATGACCCCCGACGCTCTTGTTTCGCTTCATTCAAAAATTTCCCCCTGTGCACTTACAGGGGCAAAACTGACCAAAAACAAAAGCAGGAATGCAGTGAAAAAAAGTCAGGGGCCAGCGCCAGCGGGGAAAAAAAAAAAGTAGGGGCTAAGATTTACCATAGTGTAAAAGAACACAGAAAGAGGTTACCGGAGCCCCACGGGACCGACACAGTAAGGGGGCCCGTGGCCCAATACCCATCCCAGGGACCCGGAATCTAAGTAGGTCCGGTTTTACCAAAATTTTGCTCCCATTTCTACCAGGTCGTTACCCCTGACAGGGCTTGCTGTGGTGGCAGCCTAAGTGTACCCGGGGTTTACAAATTTCGTAAAGGAAAATCGGAGCCCGGGGGAAAAAGCTTTAAAGGTAGGATAGCCGGAAAAAGGATCGGGGTTTTGGGGAAACGGAGGAAAAAGAGGTACGGTACACGTTTTAAAACGGACGAGGAAAAAGGGAAAGGAAAGGCGGAGGGGGGTTTTTTCCTGTTTTTTTAATTTGGACTTACGTTTTCTCACTCTTCATACTAAAAGAAGCTCATCTCAACCCAGTTTTTCCCAGAATTTGCTCATAGTTCAGTATTCCGGGTTTTGTACAAAATTTTCCTTTCATAATGGCCTATGAAAAAATTCAAGCCCAAAAAAATTTCCCCGTATTTAGGATCCCCTTTTTAAAATTCCAAAAGATGATTTCAAAATTTTTTGGGTTGTCCCCGCAAAAAAATGGTTTTCAAACTAGGTTTTAAAATGAAAAAACTGATGGAGGTAAAAAATTCCCTTGGCCAAAAAGGGTTTGGGGGAAAGTTGCAAACTAAACTACGGAGGATTTCTTTTTGTATTTGGTTTGCCCCTCCCTCTAAAGCACCCCGGGAAAAAAGGGTCCCTTTTTTGGAAACCCGGGGTTAGGAGGGAAAAAGGGAAGGTGGAGAGCCAGAATTTCATCCCTTGCTGGGGGTGACTTTTTGGCTGTCATCCCCCGAAAAATTCAGCATGCTGCGGGGCCCCATTGCCCCCATTGTTTCTGAGGGACTCCTCCCCTCCACCCTTTTTTTATACTGCCACGGGTGTTGGGGGGGTGTTTTGGGGGGAAACAGTGGCAAAATGACGGTGTGTGGGGGTTTCCACGGCAGCCCCCCCACAGCAGCAGCTGAGGTGCGTAAGGGGGCCAATGACACAGTGGGGGAGGTTGATGGGCAAAAAACCCAGCAGAAAAGGCAGTATGAGGTCAGATGACACAGTGTGGAGGTGGAAAACACGGGAGGGGCAGAATCACACAGTAGGGAAAGGGGTGGCAGCAAACATCGGGATTTTCACGGGAGTGGCCCCAATGCCCAGTGTGGGGGTCAGGGGCAGCAGCCACGCAGCAGAAATTGAGGTTAAAAAACAGGGGGCCCCAATGAAAACCGTGTGGAGATGACTTTCACCCAACAGTCAAAGCATGAGGTCAGGGGAGTGGCAAAATGACGAGTGTGGACGTGGCAAAAAAACAGGAGTACCCAAACGAGGGGGCCCCAATGACAGAGTGGGGAAAGATTTCTTTTGCAGGAGCAAAACGGCGCGATGAGGTCAGACAGTGGCACAACGACAGGGTGTAAAAGGTCACGGCGCAGCCCCAGCACCCAGCATGGGGGTGGAAAAGTGGCCCCAAGGGAAAAAATTCCCGGGGAGGGGGAAAAAAAAACAGGGGTAGGCCCAGATTTGGCAAAAATGAAAAGAGAGGGAGGGGTAAAGGCGGGAAAAAAAGCAAAAAGCTTTGGGGTTTGAGAGTGGCAAAAATTGACACGGTTTTGGGGGGTGCCCGCCCCAAACCCAACCCAAACGCTTTTTATGAGGAAAAGATTTGGCAAAATGACAGAGTGTGGAGGTGGGGGGCCCCTTTTACCAGCCCCTGGAAAAGGTTGGTGGTAGGCGGGGGAGAAATGGGAAAGCAGGTTATTGGGCGGCCCCAGGTGGGGGGCGGCTTCAGAATAGTGGCTGAGGCGGGTATTTTTTAAAACCCAAGACTTATTTCCCCAAAAGGGTTTTGTTTTTGTGGGGTCTTGGCGATGAAATTTCGGGAAAAACCTAAAAGCATTTGGTTTGTGGGGAAATCCTGGCCGACCCCAGGGCCTGTTTTCATCTTGAAAAAAGGTCAGTCGTTCCCACATTTCCCAGGGGAAAAACAAGCGGGTTCTTTTTGGGGGGGTAACGATGGCCCTCGCCGAAATGGAACAACGCACTCTGTTTGCCCCCTTTTACTGGCAGGGCAGGACAGCTTTTTTCCACTGAAAAAACTCGGGAAGTTGCGGGCCCCCCAACCATCCAGTTTGGCGGGCCCAGTAGTCCATTTGGATCTTCAAACCCTGGGGGGGCAGAGGGGCCTTCTGCACCGGGAGTTTTTTTGGGCAAAAGAAAAAGTTTCCCTTTTTACGGGAGGGGGGTGGACCCCCTTAAAACTGGCTGCAATGCATGCATCCCACTGGGCCCCGGCTGTTTGGGGGCCCGGGCCCGGAATGGACCTCCAATCTGGGCCACGTTTCTCCCGGGGCCACTGGGAGGGCGATGCGCATTTTTTTGGGGAGGGGCATTGCCGTGGTGCCAACGTTGCTCCCGGGCCCACGTTTTTAACTTTCTGCCCCAAAGATTCTATATCCCCTTTCGGCTTTCCTCCGGTTTTTTAGAAAAAAAACGGCCCCCCACCCGCAATAGCTGATTTTTTAAAGCCAAACGCCCCCCGCACTTTTGTGACTATTTCTGCCTCGCTGGGGCCCTGTGCCGCTACTTTTTTGGGAAACCTGTGAAGGGGGTTTTTTTATACCCTTTGGGGCTTTGCCCCCCGCCCCTCGCACTGCTCCCAACTGTGACTCTGGGGCCCTACATACTTTTGCTGGCTGCATTGCTCCCTGAGGCGAAAGCTAAACCCCATCTTCTTTTGACGATGATGAACCCCTTGGGCTTCACCCGGCCCCCAATTTGCGGTCAGAAAACATCACCCATCGATTATTGTTTGATTTTCCCTTGCTGTCCCCCTAAATGGTCGGGTTTGCAGAGGCTGACCCTCAAAACATGCCCTTTCCCCTTTTGGGGTTTCCCACATCTTAACTTTGCCCCCTCTTGCAAGAAGAAAGGGGATATTGGCCCCATTTCTTTGTGCCAAAGTAGCTGCTAAACTGTCCTCCTCAAATTCTTCATCCCCGCTTTTTTTAGTGGCGCTGAGCGCAGCCACTAGTGATTTTTGACTGAGGGGAAAGAATGGGACAGAGGGGGTTGAGGTCAGGTGGGGCCGTTTTACCGGTTCCCCGGGCCCAAAAAAAACTAAGGGGTTTTGTTTTGAAGGGTTCCCCCCGCTCTTGGTTTGGGGGTTGTCAGATGTAATTTTGGGAGGAAGTGGGGTGACCTTTTTTTAACCCCAAACAAAGAACCCTTGGGTTGTGGGGCAAAACCGGCCCCTAGATGACCCGGAAATTTGGGACTCACCCCCGTGCCCCTGCTGCGATGTCCCTTAATGTGCCCCGCTGCAGGAATGTTTGTGCCCAATGCCCTTGAAAGTGAAAGAACCCACCACCTCTCTGTCTGGGAAAAAAATTTTTTTCAAAAAAATTTAAAACTTTTTTTTAATGAAGGGTATCTATATATGATAAATACACACCCTTTTATTTGACTCCAAAAAGAACCCAATAACAAGCTTTGGGGGAACCCCCTTTGGGTATAAATTGTGCTCCCCCAAAAAGGGAGGAAAAAAATTTTCTTGTATGTTTCGTTTTTTAAAAAAAAATGTGTATTTTTATTTATATAAAAAAAGCGCAAACAGGCTTGATTAACCTTTTTGGGTATTAAAGTTGTTTAAGGCAAAAAGTCTTTTTGGCGGGTTTAAAAACACAGTTTCTTTTTACTGACTACAAAAAGCCAAAAAAAAAAGGGTTTTAATTAAAACCCTTTGGGTTTTAAATTGTGCAAAAGAAATGAGCTTTGGGAAAAATTTACCAGCTATGTGGCGGTTGAAAAAATTGTATTTTCTGACTACAACAGAAAAAAACACTTAATTAACCTTTGGAAAGAATTATGCTACAGGCAAAATTTCTTCTTTGGCGTTGAAAAACAAATTTTTTTTTTACTGCCCAAAAGCAGAAAAAAGCTTTAATTAACCCCTTTGGGTCTAAATTGCGCAAAAAAAAAAAAAGAGCTGCCAAAAATGGGCCAAACTATTTTAGGGTGTTAAAACGGGCCGGGGGTTTTTTATTGGGCCCCCCAAACAGCAGAAAAACAAACTAAATAAAAACCTTTTTGGATATGAAATTTTTGTACAGGCAAAATTTTTTCCTTTTCCGTTGAAAAACCCCGTTTTTTTTTACTGGGGCTTTCAACAGCAGAAAAAACCCTTTAAAATTAAAACCCTTTGGATATTAAATTATGAAAACAGGGAAAAATTTTTCTTCGGGCGTTGAAAAACACTGTTTCTTTTACTGAACCCCCAAAAAAGCAGAAAAAACACTTAATTAAAACCCTTTGGGTTAAGTTGCGCAAAAAGAAACGAGCTGCCAAAAATTTACCAGTAAAGGGAGCGGGGTTTAAAAAGACGGGGGTTTTACTTTACCAAAACAGCAGAAAAACCCCTTTCTTAAAACCCCAGGATCTAAAATTTCTCAAAAAATTGAAAACTTTCCAAAAAAGACCCGCTTAAAGTAGCGTGTAAAACGACGTGTTTTTACTGACCCCAACGCAGAAAAAAAAATTAAAAAAAACCCTTTCGGATATGAATTAAAGCTTCAGGCAAAATTTTTCTTTTTGGGGTTTAAAAAAAAAAAACCCCTTTCCCTTTTTCTGGGGCTACATTAGGGGAAAAAAAAAAGGGGTTTTAAATTGCCCTTGGATTTTAAATTGACAAAAAGAAAAAAAGCAAGGGCCCAAAAAATTAAATAGTATTTTGGGTTGTTAAAAAAAACTGTGGCCTTTTTTAAATGAATTTAAAAAAGCCCAAAAACAGGCCCTTTGTAACCCCCGGTTTTTCAAAGTGCTAAAGGGAACCCGAGCATTATAGCAAAATTTAAAAGGGATATGCAGCTGAATTTTTTGCACATGGACCAAATTTCCAATTTCCCCAAAAATTTAAAATTAGAAAGTAAGAGAAGGGAGTTCTTTAGAAAAAAGCTGTGACACCCCCAAAAATTTGCTGTTTTAAAAGGTCTTTCTTTTGTGTGAGATTTAATTTTTGGAGCTTTAGGGAGCTACAATATTGGAACAAGGAGGAATGTTAATCCCCCAGGTCGCCGGCCGGGCTTTTATAGTGCGGTGCGTCAAGAACCCGCCGGGGCTCTGATTGGGTTCTTCTCCCGCACATGTCATTTAGGTATCCTTTCTTCCTCCCAGAGTTCTTTGGCCCCCTGTAAAAGGGATGTGCTTGCCAAATCATTTTTTTCAAATTTAAAAAACGCTTCGTTTTCCCGGAATCATCCCAAAATTCGACTTCGTTCAGAATCGAAACTTTCCTTTTAAATTCTTTAAACTAATTTTTACCTTTTTTTAGAATCGATTTTTGTCCATCTCCCAGGGTATGGGTTTAAGAAGTAAAACTTTATTTGTAGACGTCTTCAGACATGCTACCTATTTAATCTAGAAACAAAGATTGAAAAATTTTTCCAAAAAAACAAATTTTTTTAATTTAAAAGAAGCCCAAATTTTCCCCAAAGTATAAAAGGGGGGCCCAAAGGGACATATTCCCCGAAAATTTTATGCAGAATTTTTAATTGAAAGAATGTTTGGTTTTGGTGGTTTTAAAAAAATTTTGCCTTGAACATTTTAGTCCCCTACTTTGTTTTTAAATACATAGTCTTTTATTTTCTAATAAAAAATCTACCAAAATTAAAGGCTCTTTTTTAATTTTTAAACTTATTATTATTTTTTGGGGTTTCCCCCCCGTTTTGCATCTTGTAAATTTTTAAAGAAAAGGGAAGCTCAGTAGTTCTGAGTATTTCAACACACGAAAATAGCTCTCTGTCAGACCCAGGAGGTCATATTTGTTCCAGGACAGCCTTTGAAACCACATCCCTTTTGCCCCTTTTCCTATGAGACTTTCCCAAAAGGTTGCAATTAAAAAATGAGGTTTTGGAGGTAGGGAAAAACAAACCAAAGGGACGTCAAAAAGGGTTTCCCGCGTTTTATAGTTTAAAACGGGCAAAAAAAAGAGCCTTTTTCCAAAAAGGAGATTTCTGCCCGCTTTTGCAAAGGAAAGGAGGGGAAACAAACCCAGTTTAAAAACAAAAAATTTTGAAAAGAAAATGGGGGCCCGGGGGTGAAGAAAAACCAAAGGGAAGGTATTCTGAGGTTGTTTTTTTTTTTTTGGTTTTAGGTTTGCTGGGGAAAAAAATTTTTAAAAATATAGCAAAAATTTGGGTTTGGGTGTTTAAAAAAAATAACCCTGTCTTTATTTGGTTTTTCAAATACATCAAGTTTTTGATTGAATTTAAAAAAGCCCTTTTAAATTCAACCCTTTTTGCCCAAAAAATTTTAGTATTTTTTTTATAATTTCATTTAAATGAAAAAAGTAAATTAGTAAAAATTTTTCTTGGGAAAAATTCCCTTAAAATTCTAAAGGGTTTCTTTTTTCTTTCTAAGATTGGGCTATTGTTTTTTTTTCCTTTTTTCCCCCAAAATTTAAACCCTTTTTTTTAATGAGGAATCAAAATTTAAACTTCTTTCTTTTTTATAAAAAAAATAAAATCTGTGGAACATGTAAAATTAAAATAAGCTAATTTTTGATAATTTATAAAAAAACGCTTTTTATCCCAATCAGAAAGCGAAATCTAATTCCCTTTCTAGAAATTTTGTAAATGTGCTTTCCCTTGTCAAAAAAAAATTTCTTATGCTTCACGCCTAAATAAACGTCTCCAAACAGAAAGATTTGGACAAAAATTTAATGTTATTTTATGGTTTTTGTTTTTTTACCTTTAAAAATTTTTTGGCTTCCCCTTTAAAAATTAATCATGAAGCAAAAATTTTTTTGTGAAACCCCAAAATCTTTTGAAAAAATTGAAAAATACAAGTGTTTAAGGATTTTCAGAATAATGATTTGAATGCTTCCTTAGGGACCCCTAACAAGGGTTTCAAAAAAATTTGGGACCATTTATTTTAATTTATGGGGGGGGAAGCAATTTTAGTTCACACAGAACATTAATTTTTTTTTGGGGTTAACATCTTTCTTACTACTAATGAGATGGGCTTTTTTTAATTTCAGTAAATTCCTGGACTGCAAATTGGCTTATATGACCTTGACAGAAAATAACTGATCTGTAGCATTAGTGAATGCTCTATAATGGTTTATAGGTTAAACTGTAATTTTATGGTGTCTTTCTGTATAATTTTAATGTTTATTTGAACAAGGTAAAAGAAAACACAAATAGAAATGCACGATCAGGGGAGTAGCTAGAGACTCATGGCTTGGGCCCGGGTGCAAAACTTAAGCCTGGGGCCCCCCTACTCCCAGACATAGTCTGTGGAACAATACTATTCAACAACAAGTTCTCGACTTAACGTGACAGATGTCTGCTGTGTAGCGCGCTGCAGAAATTTTTTTTTATAGCCATATATAGAAGAAAATTTATTTCAAATGGGGCCAAAGAAAAACAAGTAATACAGACAAAGAGTCTGTTCCCTCCCCCCACCCCCCACCAAAAAAAATAAAAAATACAACTATGCTTTTGTTTTTTGGGTTTAGTTTTTGTTGGGGTTACACTGAACAGTTTAATTGACTTATCTGTATTCTGTGGGTCATTATGTATACATGAGCCACATTATCAGTGCATGCCACCACTATTTAGTGACTAATACCACCATAATATTACTGATCAAAACAGTATAGCAGGACCAATATTACCAATAACAATATACAAGAAAGAACAAATACACCACATATCACTACATTTAGTGACTAATACTGTTACTGAGCAAACCTGTATACCAAGATCAATAATACCAATAACAACAATAGACAAGCACCTAATAATACCACAACATTGTGGCCATAAACAGTCTGAATAATACCATCATACTGTTACTGAATGTAAACTGTTACACTAAGACCACTATTACCACCATATGTTGACCATATAGGTGTAGATAGCAGTGTACACGAGCTCTGTACACATATAATTGATTATAGTGCAGTTACATTTAAGGAATCACAGGTGACATGTTTTCTGATGAGTTGTTCTTTCTTTTCTTTATTCATCCAGTCCAGACCATCTAATATACTAATATTGGAAGGTAAACTAAATAATAAAATATAACTTTTATTACAATAGTTAAAAAGTGGGAGAAACTTCTCCCAAAATTCTTATGTAGAGCCAATTAGTAAAAAGCAAATAACTATAGCCATATATTATAATATTACAACCAGTAGGGGAATGATAGAGTAGTCAAGACCATTGAGGG
Source organism: Phyllomedusa bahiana (assembly GCA_025379985.1). Classification (NCBI taxonomy): domain Eukaryota; kingdom Metazoa; phylum Chordata; class Amphibia; order Anura; family Hylidae; genus Phyllomedusa; species Phyllomedusa bahiana. The sequence goes on from JAODAL010040503.1 coordinate 34,502, forward strand.
AAATACTGACAAAATCGATATTCTATGTCCTATACTATCCCTACAATGAGTCCAATCTAATGTAGACTACCTAATTTACAGGGAGTAATGCGTCCTGATAAGGACGACCCCGTCCGGAACCTAACCCTGACAAAAAGATCCTTATCAGTCCCTAACACTAACAATGTGATAAATAGTGCTACATACAGAAAACAAAAACCAGTGCTCAATGTGCAAAAAGCAATAAGATTATAAAGATAATTCCCACCTAATGTAGAGTCCCAACATGTTTCAGTACCTACTTTACTTCATCAGGGGACAATATTTGTAGGCTAGAGAGATGGCAAAACATGGAGCATATGGCTCATAGTGTCAGATACGGCTATGGTGTGCCGCATCCAGTCCAGACCATCATTTACGTCTTCTCCCAGTCACAACTCGTCCCTGCAGAATTTAAAGGGGTTGTCTCACTACAAGGATTGATTTTTATCTTAAAGATCTTGCAAAAACAAATCACTTTGCAATATGTGTCCATTAACAGTGTCCTACCTATTCTGAGATACATCCTCTTGTATGGGCTGCATCAGCTCCTCAGGTCGCTATAGCTACAGACCTATTTGATCTCTCCTGATAGGCTGCCAGTGCTGGTTGCTATAGCTACAGACCTGGCTTCTATTGCAGCCTAGTAGAAGCCAGTAAACACGCCCCTGAATTGAAAATGAAACCAAGAAAACAGGACTGAGGTGAGATGAATTGATGTAGTGAGACAACCCCTTTAACACACAAACATGTTAGACTCCAAACAGTGAAAGTGCCCCCAACCAACTTTAGGGTCCTCATTTGTGCCACCAGTAGGTAGGATGAGTGATTATAATTAGTGTTGAGCGATTTTTATCGACAAAGTTGAAATCGGCAAGGTTTTTATGGTGATCGAAATTTCCAGATCATGCGATAATTAAGGTTAAAATCTGAGCATCATCTATTAAGATCGCGCCTTTTTCGGCGCTTCCTGTAATTTTGGCGGCCAGCAAATCAGATTCCAGAATAGAGCAGGGTGAGATGTGTGTGCGACGTCATGACTGGGATGTGTATGGTTGCGATTGGCTGGAAAAAAAAATCAATGCCCTCGTTTTACATAGAACAGCGTTTCCTGTTTCACCCTCAGTGTCTCTCAGCGTCTCATAGGGATGGGGACCTGCGCTCTGCCTGTGGCCAAACAGCTCAGCGAAATTAGTCTATTTTGCACAGAGAAACCTCTATATTAGCTGTGATCCTTCCCAATTTAGTTAGATTAGAGATTTGAAATTTTATGTAGTTCGCTAGATAATTTTAACGCAGCAGCTACTGCTGTAAATTCACAGCGGTGGGAGCGGGGGGGGGGGGGGGCCCGCGGCCGGAACACAGACAAGCTCTATCATTAAGAACACTGGATAAAGTTCACCAAGACTTGTGTAGACATTGTATGGAAAAATCTTTATTATTAAAAGTTTGTTATTGAAATATTTCCTGGATATTGGGCAGCCTGAACTTATATTGGATACACATCATTTCTAGTAACTGCAGGTCTCTTTGTTAGGTGCAAAACTCCACTTTAATTATCAGTATACATTTCAGATATGTGTTCATTTTAATTTTACCCATTACACCTGTGACTGTTGATATATCCACCTTGCAGTTAAATTACAAAACCCCGCAATCTTTTAGTCAGCACAGGTTGTTTGTTTCCAAAAATTTCCTGTTATTTATACGAAAACATAACAGTTAGTGTTTTTGACTTTTGCGCAACCCAGCATTGTTCATTGACGCTGCATCCAAAGTAAATCTTTAAAACAGCAATTCTATATTCACCACAGGTGAATTGAAAAGGTGCAAAAAATACCGTTTATTATACCAAAACAAACAGTTACGTGTTTTTTGACTTTTGCACAACCAGGTTTGTTCATTGACGCAGCATCCACGTAAAAACTTAAAACAGGGAATTCTATATTCACCACAGGTGAATTGAAAGGTGCAAAAAAAACCGTGTATCATACGAAAAAATAACAGTTACGTGTTTTTTGACTTTTGCACACCCAGGTTTGTTCATTGACGCAGCCCTCCACGTAAATCTTAAAAAGCAATTCTATATTCACCAAAGGTGAATTGAAAGGTGCAAAAAAAAACGTGTATCTACGAAAACATAACAGTTACTTGTTTTTTGACTTTTGCACACCCAGCATTGTTCATTGACGCAGCATTCAAGTAATCTTTTAAAAAAGCAATTTTATTCAAACGGGGAAATTTAAAGGTGCAAAAAAAGTTTTCAACGAAAACAAAAAAACCTTTTTTATTTAAAACCCCCAATTTTCATTACCCAATTTC
>JAODAL010040504.1:0-36837 GCA_025379985.1 Phyllomedusa bahiana
CCGTTTTTGGAAACTTTTTTTTCAGGAATTTTCAGCATTTATTCCCCGCCTTTCTGCATAGAAACAAATCAAAAAAGCACACAAAAACACATGTTTATGATGCTTTTTTGTGCGGAAAGTAAACAGCAATTAAAGTTTTACATTTTCTGCACAAAGAAACGCATCCAAAGAAACGCAGTGTGTGAAAGCCCCACCTTGTAATCCTTTGAAGCTTTACTATGAGCTAAAAAGTATTATCCACTCCGCTCGAAAAAACATCAAGACAAACTACCAGATTTTATATGAAGGAAAACTTTTCTTATACACTGAGGACCTCTAGTGGCTGAAGCTGTCAATACAGTTCATATCCAAATGCACAGCAGCGCCCTCTAGTGATGAAACATATATATACAGTCTGATATTAATTCCTTCCTTTGACAAAAAATGTGTTTTTTGCGTCTTATTCCTATAAGATACATTTCAGGATGTTTATACTGTTATTCTCTGTATGTTGTTTATTTTTGCATTTCTCTGTTTGCTTTTTGTTGGTCTTTTCTTTATTTAAACCGCTAAAATCTTATGTCCCGCTCTGAAACCTGAGGAAGTGTTTGATTAACACGAAACGCGTTACTCAATTATTTATCATTCTCTGAGTATTGGGTCACAGCACTATTTTTATCACTACCGCATCTATTCTGAGGTTTTGCAAAAAAACTCTTAACTTCGTGCCCCCTTGCACTGCTTTGGAGGATACATTTTTTTTGAGGGTGTAAAGTGCCCATAAAAACACAATTCTGTCACTCCTGCTATGTTTGGGGGTGTTTCCCTCATGAGCTGCTCACATAAATTTGGTTCGGATTAAGGTAAAGACTTTGAATTGGCCACCCCAAAAATTTGACTTTGTTCTTTTTTTAACTACTGTTTGATGGGAACACGGGCCCAAATTTAGGGTCGTTGTTTAATTGCAGGATCCTAAATTCCTTGAGATTTAGACAAATTTTCCTGTTACTTTTCATTAGAATTTGCTATTATAATTCAGCTGTCGTGGCCCAGATGCTATAGAGACACAGACAAGGAATCCAGTTCTTGGTTTAGGCTTGTTTTGTTGCAACACTTCCTGCTCTGCATCATCATGGGGGGCACAGAGCCACACAGCAACCAATCAGAATTCTGATTTTACCTATCTGCAATGGAGTACAAAATTTTATTGCAAAAGTATTGTTTGTATTATAATCTAGCACATATATTGCCCTCTCCAGTTGTACATTCACCTCTTCTGGGAGTCTGTGTGTCATCCAATGACTACCCTTCCCGTTGTCTCTATTGTGGTATCTACCACTATATGGTCACTGTATGGAGGTAATATACAGTCTGCAGAGCCTGTGTACACTGGTGTCTACCACTATATGGTCACTGTATGGAGGTAGAATATAGTCTGCACAGCCTGTGTATACTGGTGTCTACCATTATATGGTCCCCTATAGCAGCTAATTAAAACAGTCTGCAGAGCCTGTTTACACTGGTGTCTACCACTATATGGTCACTGTATGGAGGTAATATACAGTCTGCAGAGCCTGTGTACACTGGTGTCTACCACTATATGGTCACTGTATGGCGGTAATATACAGTCTGCAGAGCCTGTGTACACTGGTACCTACCACTATATGGTCACTGTATGGAGGTAATATACAGTCTGCAGAGCCTGTGTACACTGTGTCTACCACATTTTGGTCACTGTTGGAGGTAATATACAGTCTGCAGAGCCTGTGTAAAACTGTTTCTACCACTATATGGTCACTGAATGGAGTAATATACAGTCTGTAGAACCTGTGTAACACTGGTTTCTACCACTATATGGTCACTGTTATGAGGTAATATACAGTCTGCAGAGCCTGTTTACACTGGTTTCTACCACTATATGGTCACTGTATGGAGGTAATATACAGTCTGCAGAGCCTGTGTACACTGGTACCTACCACTATATGGTCACTATATGGAGTAATATACAGTCTGCAGAGCCTGTGTACACTGGAGTCTACCACTATATGGTCACTGTATGGATGTAATATACAGTCTGCAGAGCCTGTGTACACTGGTGTCTACCAATATATGGTCACTGTATGGAGGTAATATACAGTCTACAGAGCCTGTGTACACTGGTGTCAACCACTATATGGTCACTGTATTGAGGTAATATACAGTCTGCAGAGCCTGTGTACAGTGGTGTCTACCACTATATGGTCACTGTATGGAGGTAATATACACTCTGCAGAGCCTGTGTATACTGGTGTCTACCACTATATGGTCACTGTATGGAGGTAATATACACTCTGCAGAGCCTGTGTATACTGGTGTCTACCACTATATGCATTCACATCTTCTGTGAGTCTCAGTGTGTGATCCAATTACTACCTTTCCTGCTGTCTCTGACTTTTTATCTCTCTATACATTATGGGCGACACGTATAAATGGGTTTTCTGGTGTACTTTTTGCCAAAAAGCTGTCCTAGTCCTGTTCAATAGATCTATGAACAGTCACACTAAAAAAACTTTGGAGCAGTTGGCGATTGTCACGATATTTTGTAATACGGCAAAGATGTGGATTAGACACATTTATGAATTTTTTATGCAAAACCTCGGCACAGAACATTTAGAACAGCCAGACCAGGGAAAAGATGGTGCCTGAGCCAGACTTGTGGTATTGGCTCTACACTGCCCTGTATGTATGACCTGCAGAAGAACAGCCAGACCAGGGTAAAGGTGGTGCCTGAGCCATACTTGTGGTATTGGCTCTACACTGCCCTGTATGTGTGACCTGCAGAAGAACAGACCAGGGTAAAGGTGGTGCCTGAGCCAGACTTGTGGTATTGGCTCTACACTGCCCTGTATGTATGACCTGCAGAAGAACAGCCAGACCAGGGTAAAGGTGGTGCCTGAGCCAGACTTGTGGTATTGGCTCTACACTGCCTGTATGTATTACCTGCAGAAGAACAGACCAGGGAAAATTTGGTGCCTGAGCCAGACTTGTGGTATTGGCTCTACACTGCCCTGTATGTATGACCTGCAGAAGAACAGACCAGGGTAAAGGTGGTGCCTGAGCCAGACTTGTGGTATTGGCTCTACACTGCCCTGTATGTATGACCTGCAGAAGAAGAGCCAGACCAGGGTAAAGGTGGTGCCTGAGCCCGACTTGTGGTATTGGCTCTACACTGCCCTGTATGTATGACCTGCAGAAGAACAGCCAGACCAGGGTAAAGGTGGTGCCTGAGCCAGACTTGTGGTATTGGCTCTACACTGCAGCTGTATGTATGACCTGCAGAAGAACAGCCAGATCACGGTAAAGGTGGTGCCTGAGCCAGACTTGTGGTATTGGCTCTACACTGCCCTGTATGTATGACCTGCAGAAGAACAACCCAGACCAGGGTAAAGGTGGTGCCTGAGCCAGACTTGTGGTATTGGTCTACACTGCCCTGTATGTATGACCTGCAGAAGAACAGCCAGACCAGGGTAAAGGTGGTGCCTGAGCCAGACTTGTGGTATTGGTTCTACACTGCCCTGTATGTATGACCTGCAGAAGAACAGCCAGACCAGGGTAAAGGTGGTGCCTGAGCCAGACTTGTGGTATTGGCTCTACACTGCCCTGTATGTATGACCTGCAGAAGAACAGCCAGACCAGGGTAAAGGTGGTGCCTGAGCCAGACTTGTTGTATTGCCTCTACACTGTCCTGTATGTATGACCTGCAGAAGAACAGCCAGACCAGGGTAAAGGTGGTGCCTGAGCCAGACTTGTGCTATTGGCACTACACTGCCCTGTATGTGTGACCTGCAGAAGAACAGACCAGGGTAAAGGTGGTGCCTGAGCCAGACTTGTGGTATTGACTCTACACTGCCCTGTATGTATGACCTGCAGAAGAACAGCCAGACCAGGGTAAAGTGGTGCCTGAGCCAGACTTGTGCTATTGGCACTACACTGCCCTGTATGTATGACCTGCAGAAGAACAGACCAGGGTAAAGGTGGTGCCTGAGCCAGAGACTTGGTGTATTGACTCTAACACTGCCCGGTATGTATGACCTGCAGAAGAACAGCCAGACCAGGGTAAAGGTGGTGCCTGAGCCAGACTTGTGGTATTGGCTCTACACTGCCCTGTATGAATGACCTGCAGAAGAACAGACCAAGGTAAAGGTGGTGCCTGAGCCAGACTTGTGGTATTGACTCTACACTGCCATGTATGTATGACCTGCAGAAGAACAGACCAGGTAAAGGTGGTGCCTGAGCCAGACTTGTGGTATTCGCTCTACACTGCTCCTTTATGTATGACCTGCAGAAGAACAGACCAGGGTAAAGGTGGTGCCTGAGCCAGACTTGTGGTATTCGCTCTACACTGCCATTTATCTATGATCTGCAGAAGAACTGACCAGGGTAAAGGTGGTGCCTGAGCCAGACTTGTGGTATTGGCTCTACACTGCCCTGTATGTATGACCTGCAGAAGAACAGACCAGGGTAAAGGTGGTGCCTGAGCCAGACTTGTGGTATGGCTCTACCAGGGGCGTCGCTAGGCTGTTTTATTCGGGGCTCGGGCCCCGAATAAAGCACCCTGTGCCCCTCGTCTCCCGGGCTCCAGGCCTCTGCCCTGGGCCTGGAGCACCGACTGGCCCTTCAGCTGCATGTGCGTCCGCCGGACGCACACTCAGCTGAGGGCTTCTGCGGAGCAGAGAGCGAGCGCTCCCTGCCCCGCAGACAGTGTCGGACCCGCAGGTCCGACACAGCCGCGGGCCGCCGGGTCCTCCACAGCAGCTGAGTGACCGACCCGCCGCGGCCCCGTGCGCCTCAGCCGGCAGCGTCGCGATGGTGTGATATCATCGCGACGCTGCCTTTCCTCGGGCGCACAGCGCGCCCAAGGCCGTGCGCCCGGGGGGCTGCCGGAGGAGCGCGGGCTGACGAGGACGGCAGCGCTCGCCGGGGGGAGTTAAGGTGAGATATTAATGTTGTTATTTTTAACGCGTTTACCTGCCTCAGTGCCCCTATAATGCCTGCCTGTGGCCCCCATATGCCTGCCTGCGGCCCCCATATCCCTGCCTGCGGCCCCCATATACTGCCTGTGCCCCTATAATGCCTGCCTGTGGCCCCCATACGCCTGCCTGTGGCCCCCATATCCCTGCCTGTGGCCCCCATATACTGCCTGTGCCCCTATATGCCTGCCTGTGGCCCCCATATACTGCCTGTGGCCCCCATATACTGCCTGCGGCCCCCATATCCCTGCCTGTGGCCCCCATATACTGCCTGTGCCCCTATAATGCCTGCCTGCGGCCCCCATATCCCTGCCTGTGGCCCCATATCCCTGCCTGTGGCCCCCATATCCCTGCCTGTGGCCCCCATATACTGCCTGTGCCCCTATAATGCCTGCCTGTGGCCCCCATACGCCTGCCTGTGGCCCCCATATCCCTGCCTGTGGCCCCCATATACTGCCTGTGCCCCTATATGCCTGCCTGTGGCCCCCATATACTGCCTGTGGCCCCCATATCCCTGCCTGTGGCCCCCATATACTGCCTGTGGCCTCCATATCCCTGCCTGTGCACCTATATGCCTGCCTGTGGCCCCCATATACTGCCCGTGGCCCCATATCCCTGCCTGTGGCCCCCATATCCCTGCCTGTGGCCCCCATATCCCTGCCTGTGCCCCCATAAGCTGCCTGTGCCCCTATAATCCCTGCCTGTGGCCCCCATATCCCTGCCTGTGGCCCCCATATCCCTGCCTGTGGCCCCCATATCCCTGCCTGTGGCCCCCATATACTGCCTGTGGCCTCCATATCCCTGCCTGTGCCCCTATAATGCCTGCCTGTGGCCCCCATATACTGCCCGTGGCCCCCCATATCCCTGTCTGTGCCCCTATAATGCCTGCCTGTGGCCCCCATATGCTGCCTGTGGCCCCCATATCCCTCTCTGTGGCCCCCATATGCTGCCTGTGCCCCTATAATGCCTGCCTGTGGCCCCATATCCCTGCCTGTGGCCCCCATATCCCTGCCTGTGGCCCACATATCCTGCCTGTGGCCCCCATATCCCTGCCTGTGGCCCCCATATCCCTGCCTGTGGCTCCCATATGCTGCCTGGCCCCCATATCCCTGCCTGTGGCACCCATATGCCTGCCTGTGGCCCCCATACGCCTGCCTGTGGCCCCCATATGCCTGCCTGTGGCCACCATATGCTGCCTGTGCACCTATATACCTGCCTGTGGCCCCCATATACTGCCTGTGTCCCTATATACCTGCCTGTGGCCCCCATATACTGCCTCAGTGACCCCATATACTGCCTCAGTGACCCTATATTCTGCCTCAGTGCCCCTATATACCTTCTTGTGGCCCCTATATACTGCCTCAGTGCCCCCATATACTGCCTGTTGCCCCATATACTGCCTCAGTGCCCCTATATACTTGCCTCAGTGCCCCATATACTGCCTGTGCCCCCCTATATACTGCCTGTGCCCCCCTATATACTGCATGTGGCCCCCTTATACCTGCCTGTGGCCCCTATATATCTGCCTGTGGCCCTATATATCTGCCTGTGGCCCCATATACTGCTTCAGTGCCCCTATATACCTAACTGAGGGGACTGCTATACCTATAATTAAGGAGTTGCTGGAAATGTGAGGATTCTAAGATATTTGTGTCCAAATCCTCAGGGACGAGTCTTGGCCGGGAGCAATCAGCATGAAGGTGTGAACCGGATGGAGAAGAGAAGGGAAAGTGAACGACGCTGATCAGAAAAGACGTCTCCGGTGAGTTACTAAATGTAACAGCAGTGTAATCACTTATCTGTCTGCAGAGCCTACATAGTATCTACCACTATCTGGTCCCTGTATGGCGGTAATATATGTCTCTCGGGCCTGTGTGCAGTGGATAGTCACATGTGGGAGTCGCGTTCGGTCAGGGTCTGGCAGGATTATTTGATCCTTATGTAGTAATAGTTTTGGGTCTTGGTTTTGTAGGAGGGTTTTAGTAACAATCACTTGTCTGGTAGATTTGCTCCATGTGTAGGTGGATTATTTGGTGACTGTTTAGGGGTATTGTCATATGAAGGTGAGAAGTTCTGAAAAAGTAAATTTGTCATTGGTGATTTTTACTGTACAGTGACTGCTGAGGAGATGGGCGGGATCTGTGTGGGATGTGCAGAAAATTAGTGACAGGAACACAAGGTTTTTCTCTGTAAAAAAACATCCGCAGTTCACAATGAGGCGCGAAAAATGTCGTGTGAACCCAGCCCTACCCAGAAAAACACAAAGGGCCCGAGCCCCGGATGTTTTAGAACCCTAGCAACGCCCCTGGGCTCTACACTGCCCTGTATGTATGACCTGCAGAAGAACAGACCAGGGTAAAGGTGGTGCCTGAGCTAGACTTGTGGTATTGGCTCTACACTGCCCTGTATGTATGACCTGCAGAAGAACATACTAGGGTAAAGGTGGTGCCTGAGCCAGACTTGTGGTATTGGCTCTACACTGCCCTGTATGTATGACCTGCAGAAGAACTGACCAGGGTAAAGGTGGTGCCTGAGCTAGACTTGTGGTATTGGCTCTACACTGCCCTGCTTTGTATGACGAATGCAGATGAAAAACATCTAGGGTTAAAGGTGGGTGCCTGGCAAGACTTGTGGTATTGGCTCTACAACTTCCCTTATGTATGACATTGCATGATGAACATACTCTAGGGTAAGGTTGGGTGCCTGAGCCTGACTTGTGGTATCGGGCTTACACTGACCTGCTATGTATTGAGCCTGCAGCAGAACATACTAGGGTAAAGGTCGGTGCCTGAGCAGACTTGTGGTATTGGCTTTACACTGCCCTGTAATGATATGACCTGCAGAAGAACAGAGACCAGGGTAAAGGTTGGTGCCTTGAGCCAGACTTGTGCGTTTTGGCCTCTAAATGCTCCTGTTTGTAAGACCTGCAGAAGAACGCCAGAACAGGGTAAAGGTCGGTGCCTGAGCCAGACTTGTGGTATTGGCTGTCTACAGACTGCCCTGTATGTATGACCTGCAGAAGAAACAGACCAGGGTAAAGGTGTGTGCCTGAGCCAGACGTGTTGGTTTGTGCTCTACACTGCATCTGTGCACTGTATGAATTGCGGAAGATACAGCCAACCAGGGTAAAGTTGGTGCCTGAGCCAGACTTGTGGTATTGGGCACTCTACACTGCCCTGTTATAGTATGACCTCAGGAAAACAGGACCAGGGTAATAAGGTGGAGCCTGAGCCACTAGAACTCTGTGGTATCTTGGCACTACACTGCTGTATGTATAGACCTGCATAAGACAACAGACCAGGGTAAAGGTGTGTGCTGAGCCAGAACTTGTGGTATTGGCTCTACACTGCCCACCTATGTATGACCAGCAGAAGAACACCAGACCAGGGTAATGGAGGTGGCTGAGCCCAGACTTGTGGTCATTGGTCTACAACTGCCCTGTGCATGTCTGACCTGCAGAAGAACAGCCAGGACCTGGGTAAAGGTGCCGTGTCTGAGCTCCAGACTTGTGGTTAGTAGTTGGGGCTGCTACAAAGCTTGCCCTGTATGTATGACCTGCAGAAGAGCAGCTTCATACATTCTGGTTCATTCTACACTATCTTAAAGCGAGTTAGAACTGGCCTCTATGAGCCTATATCACCTATGTGCACAGCAGGGGCATATTCTACAGAAAGTAGAGGGCTCTTGTATGTAACTTGTGTGGTCCCTAATAATTAAGAGATAGTTTATGAGCATCATTGTTCATTTTCAGCAACATAAAATCTTCTCTGGCCAACTCACCAGATGTTGTGCAACCATGTAATGTTGAATGAAGTTAGACTACAAGTCCTTTTATTCTGTCTAATGAGAACGTTCAGGGATTGGAACGGGTTTGATTTCTACTCAACATTAGCGCACACAGGAACTGTAGTGTCTTGCAGTCGACTTTATCCTCCATCTTCTATAAGGATAGGATGACTGTTCAACGCTAGAGGTGGTAAGACGAAAGAGTTCTACAGCACAGTGTGTCTAGTCAAGGTGCACGCGGGCCGATATCTGGTCCACCCCCCTCTTTTATGTTGGCTCTGAGACCTTAGACACATGCTGATGAGCAAATCACGGGTGGTGGCACAGCTCTAATAGCCTACCACCAAGACCCTAGCCACCCATCCTGGCCCTTTGAGGGCAACCCACTCTCATGTTGTGTGGCCCCAGAAAAACATATAGTTTGACACCCCCTGGTCTACAAGCTACCTAATATTTATGGTGCAGTGATCCTTGTCCCGGCCAACTTTCGATCTATGATTTTCTTTTTCAGTTTTTATTTGGGTAAATCAAACACGAGCCTCACGGCGTATCGGAACTACTTTATTTACATTTGGCCTACTCTTGATTGTTATACATATTGTAGTGTATTGAACATGATTCAGCCATTGCACTCCTTCTCCTTCTCATTGGGCGCAAGTATCATTTATTTTGCATGGATACATCAGAAGAGCTCCATTAAAGATGCCGTGATCGTTGAGATGATGGAACTGTCAAGTTGATGATTTAATGGAAAACATTATAATCTGTTCTATTATTACATCCTTATTAAGCTCACGCACAGATTATTGGGGTTAAACTGTCTCTTTTATTACATCCTTATCGAGTTCATCTAGGATATTTCCACCCAGCTTTGCCATGGAACAGATGCTCTGGCTTACAGCAAGAAGGAAAGGCCTTCAGAAATTCCTCTTTTGGATGATACAGAAAGAGTACAACTTTCAAGCCGGCCAAAGTGAAGCCAAGGAAAACCTCCTTCTCGAAGAGATCTCAATAGTCAAGGTTGGTACTGAAGTAAACCATCTGGCAACACTCTAGATAATACTAAAAAATAAAAAAAAAACCCTAGACATTTTACCCCTCCTTGCTCTTAAGGCTCATTGAAGGGATTATTGACATACAATAAAATTGACCAAAGACTAAAACTGGAGTGAAGGTGAATCTTTTCAAGGGGTGGTTCTCTCAGACCTGAAGACCACTGTTATAACTAAGAATAGAAGGGTCAAGTTTGGGGTGGTCCTCCTAAAGAGAAGGTCTTCTGGAGATGATTTCACTATATCCTGACATGTCCACAATAGGGTCTGTGTAATCAGACTTCCATAACCAAGGAGTCCAGGCAACAGGTGCAGGACCAGACCCCCTGTACCCAGTGCCGAAAAGTATATAATATTTGGGGGAATCAAAGCACCAGGACACCTCTACCAATGTAGTTTAAGTGTTGTGTCATCTGGTCTCATCGCATCTTATACTACACTATACCCAAGGTATTGTCATTGGGGTCATCAACAGATTTGTCAAAGCAAAGTCACAGAGGGAAAAAATCAGAACTTTAATGAATGGAATGATGTCTCATGGGTCGCGTCACACTCCGCGAATCTCGTGTGATCCCACCATGGGTCCTCAATGGACATAGACTGGGTCTACTCCAGTCTGAGGTCACGTACGTCCACACACATAGAGCTACGTCCTAACACTGGGATTCATCTATTTGAGATACAGGCATGGGTTGCATCTGTTGGTCCTGTAAAGGTTTCTGGGGTAGGTCCGGGTCGGGGCACGTCAGCTGCCGAAATCTCTAAAATGGAAAAAGATGAAAGATATTCGGTGATAAGACATACAGGCAGTCCCTGACTTACACCATTCCGACTTACATCTGTCCCCTAGTTACAAACGGAGACTTATGGGGCCTGCTGGCACTTGTAGTTCCATGTTCCACAACAGATGTAGCCGTGGAACGACAAGTGCCAGCATGCCACAGCAGCACATGGGGTGAAAATGAAGTGAAATCTTCTGAATAGTGGCACAGACAGCAAAACAAATGTAAAAACCCTTCCCTGCACTATCCAAAACTAGAAAATCTTTTGTGCTGAAGTTAAATTTAATAAATATACCTGTTCCGACTGACATACAAATTCAATGTAAGAACAAACTTACAGTCCCTATCCCGTTTGTAACCCTGTATATAAGCATCTGCATAGAAGAGTCATTTCAATGGCAGACCAGTACCAGCCGGTCATAATATTTTGGTTCTTCACATTTTTCCTCCCCACCTTCCAAGAGCCATAACTATTTTTTTTTTTTTTTATCCACATAGACATATGAGAGCTTTTGTTTTACAGGACAAGATTTTTTTTTAATGCTGCCATTGACAGTATCATAAAACGAACCAGGAAACTGAAAACAAATTCTAAGTGGGGTAAAAAAGTGAAAAACCATACATTTGCCATGTTGGCGAGGATTTTGTTTGTGTGTTCTTCACTCTTCGGTATAATCGATGTGTTTGCTGTATTCTGCAGGTCGCCGCGATTTCGATTATACCAAATTTGTAGAATTTTCATCATGTTTTAATACTTTTTGAAAAATTGGAACATTTCAAATTTTTAAAATTTTCGCTGCAGCGCCATTTTCTGCGATCGATAATTTTTGGGGTTTTTTTTTCATCGATGGGACTGAGTGAGGGCTCATGGTGTACAGACTGAAGTGCAGTTTTTATTGGTACCATTTTAGGACACATAGGGCCTTTTGTATGAAAACTGTATATGTCTAAAATTCACTTTGTTGTCCATAGTAACCAATCAGAGCCCATAACAACCAATCAGAGCGCCCCTTTAATTTCATATAGTGCTCTGGAAAAATTAAAGGAGCGCTCTGATTGGTTACTATGGACAACAAAGTGAATTTTAGACCTAGACAGTTTTCATACATGTGACCCATAGATTTAGTTTTAGCACTTTTTATTACAAAATGACCAAAAACCTCAATTTTGGGGTTGTACAATTTTCCTTTCTTCTTCAGTGTTCACCGTACAGAATAACTAATCAGATAAGATTTTTAAGGAAGCAGCGATACCAATTTTTATTTTATTTTTTTTTATTTGTAAAATGGAAAAAGAGGGGGTAATTAAAACTTTTCATATTTATATTTTATATTTTTAAAACTTTTTATTTTTTTTAAACGTGTACATGTCTCCATAAGGTATTTGACCACTAGGGGGCGTAATAGCATTATGGGCCACATGTATTAAAACTGTTTAGATCTAAAACTAATTTTTTTTGCCCATAGTAAGCTATAGGCAAAAAAAATTAGTTTTAGATCTAAACAGTTTTAATACATGTGGCCCTATATATTTAATGCAGAAGGATATACCAAGGTAGCAGTTCCATTATAGTCTATGGCAGGAAGTAATAGGAGCAGTAATATGGCAGCTATGGCAACCTCCTTTAGGCTTCCGGGTGCTATGGCAACCACTTGGCACCCCGCAATATCATTGCCTACTCTGCTGTTTGTGGAGGGTTTTAGTGGTATCTAACAGATCCCACTGGAAATATGGAAAGGGAATATGGAGCAAGTGAGCCCATTCCATATTTCCTTTCCATCGGCGATGCATAAATTCACATTGCAGAGCGTTGAAGGGCTAAAGGAAACAAGAGGGGCTAAGGTTGCCACTCAGCCAGTTAAAGATCTGCCTAAACCTCTCTTTCCCTCCTGCCTCCAATGCAAAATTTATAAAAGGGTCCCCAAATACCATGTGACATATTTAATACTGGTGCCTTCTTATGGGCCTTTGGGCCCCCTTAGGGCGACTGCTACCTATGGACCCCCTATAGATATGTCCGGTCTTGCAGAAAACTACTTTTTGCCAAAAATTTAATATTTCATGTTAGAACTTTTTAGCCTTTTGTCAGCAAAAACCAGACGTGTTTGCAATGAGCGAAAGTACATTACAATTATTTAACATGTCCTTTGTTGGCCAGTTTAGTCTGGAAGGTCTCAGGTGGAAATGTTTATATGAACAATCCGACATGGGATTGGTGTGGCCTGGGGAGGAGTATGGAGGAATAACATATTATGTGCTGGACCCCAGGTATGACTAACCCCTTCACCACCAAATGGCCACCAGGACTGCTTATATGAACCCCTTCTCTACCAAGGACCTCCAGGATAAATTAGAATACCTCCTTCCCTAGACCACCAGGGATACTGACATCACCCCTTACTAATCTAAAATTCAAGCCCCTGGCCTTAACCTGATGCATGACGCCTGTGCCCAGCCCCTGGAACGTGCAACAAACACAGTGGCGCCCTCTTTTTTAGCAGTGCGTTCCAAATGATGTTACGGATTCCGAAGAGAAATAACTTTTTTGTTTTCCCATCTATGGACCCATATTTCGGCTCAATTTTTTTTTCTTTTTTTTTCTTTTTTCTTTTTATTTTTACTTTGTACTTGCAACTATTTGATCACTTTTTATTTCAATTCTTGGGAAAGCAAGGCGACCAAAGGCGCTCCAAAATTGAATTTTTTTTCATTCTTTGGTCGCCTTGCTTTCCCAGGAATTGAAATAAAAAGTGATCAAATAGTTGCAAGTATGTATATTATATATATATATATATATATATATATATATATATATATATATGGTGTTCACCATGTAGGATAAATAAAGTTATATATTAACAGATTTTATGTTCTATTATATATATATATTTTTTTTGTTATGATTTGTAAAATGGGTAAAGAGGGTCTTCTGAACTTTTTTTTACCTTTTTTTGTAATTTTAGTACTGTGGCTTTTTTGCATACTGGTGTGAACTGGTTCTTATCCAATGTGCAGTTTTTTACTTGGCAGTTGTCTCTTCGGGATATCGGGGGTGTGTGAAGGGTATTCATAGTAGCTGATTGTGCACTTTCCATTCACGGGGTTATATTGCCTCCTACTTTGAATGTTTTTTTGAGTATGGCCTTGTGCTGGTCTTTATTGTCAAAAAGTTTCCAAAAAAAAGGGGAATCTCGCAAGAGACAGAGAGTGACTTCTGATCACTAATTTACTATTTTGCCATAGGCAAACTTAAACTCAAATCAGTTCTCAATCTATAAAACACTAAAACGAACTTTTATTATGTATTCCCAACTTAACTTCTATACACACTATTTAAAAACCTGATTTCTAACCTCTCAACTTGTCCCTTTCTACTTCTGAAGAAATAACTCCCTTTCTATTATCACGTCTGGTGGAGCACCACCTATTAACAGGAGAACCTTATATATACAGTGATTTACTAACTCCAGTAAGGGCATGACATTTTAAATTGTGATTTCTCACCTCTGTCTACAGTGTGACCTGCTGCAGAGGGTATCACAAGGAAACCTTATTGTTTCATGTCCATCGGATTAGGGATGACTGCCCAAGTAGGATGCTTGGGATCCCTTACTGGAGTTAGTAAATTACTGTATATATAAGGTTCTCCTGTTAATAGATGGTGTTCCACCAGACTTGATAACAGAAAAGGAGTTATTTCTTCAGAAATAGAAAGGGATAAATGGTGAGGTTAGAAATCAGGTTTTTAAATAATGTGTATAGAGGTTAAGTGTTATACATAATAAAAGTTACGTTTTAGTGTTTTATAGATTGAGAACTGATAGAGTTTAAGTTTGCCTATGGCAAAATAGTAAATATTGTGTCTTTAATTGTACTCCACTTGACTACTAATGGGTACAATTCCTTATACACTATTCTGCAATACTTGTATATTGCAGAACAGTGTACATTTACAGCTCTCCTGTTGTACCTGGCACTGGTCTCTGGCAAAGGGCAATAGAGGCAGTAAGATAGCTGGCTCCTGGCTACCATGACTTTAGGTTGACACCCTGAGATCGTTACCGGGCAGCCAATCAGGAGATGGAAGGGGCCATCCTACCTCCGGCATAACTGCCTAGATGCCGTGGTCCAGTTGACTGCAGCAGCTAAGTATTTAAATCGCCGGGATTGGAGTTATCTTGCCAAAGGCAGGTGTCGGCTGTAAATAACAGCCAGAACCTGCAATGTATGGAGTGGGCTCTGCTCTTAAGTCTTCTTTATACTGTCCTTTCACCTCCTTCCTAACAGGCAGAGGTAGGTGCCCTAGGCAGTTGCCTACTCCTGCCTACCCGTCGTCCCGACCCTGGAAGTTTATGTTATGTCCAGTACTGTATTGTTATGTCGAGCTGACCCCACCTAAATTTACATGGTTGGGGTCATCTGGTCACACAGACTTGGAAGCCCTCAATCCTTCATTTTGGAAAATTACTCATCTGCCACTGACCTCAATTAAGTGTCCCAGTGTTAGCACCAGACCTCAAAAACTTACCTCTGCAATAGGTCCTTTAATGGTGGACACTTTGTAACAAACCCAAAGTGGGGTGCAAATCATAGACGACAGTGCCAGTAGCCAGCCCACGGCGTCCCCCCACCAGGGGTAGGTGTAACGCTTGTTGTACTGAAGAGGAGTATATTTCACCAGAGAGAAGATGAAGGTGGCCTGGTAGAAAAGAGGACATCAGGTGAGAGTGTGATAAACTTACGACAGCTATTTCACCTTCCCTTGGATAAATAATACCGCCCTCTCACCAAGCACACAGCAGGGGTAACAAAGAGCCAGCAGTATTTGATAATGGGAAGGGGCTTGTAGCCAATCATATGCTCCACGTTGTTGTAGAAGTTATCGGCACCTGTAGAACCAAGATAGTCCAGTTAGCGTCACTGTACAAATAATTTTTACATTAACTTAAAAGGACAATAGAGTCCATCAGGCAGTGTCAGACTGGGGTGCCTAAGGTCCACTGGTGGAGTTGACTCTGGAGGCCCACCGTTGGAGTTGACTCTGGATGCCCACCGTTGGAGTTGACTCGGGAGGCCCGCCGGTGGAGTTGACTCGGGAGGCCCGCCGGTGGAGTTGACTCTGGAGGCCCACCAGTGGAGTTGACACGGGAGGCCCGCCGGTGGAGTTGACTCGGGAGGCCCACCGGTGGAGTTGACTCTGGAGGCCCGCCAGTGGAGTTGACTCGGGAGGCCCACCGGGGGAGTTGACTCGGGAGGCCCAACGGGGGAGTTGACTCGGGAGGCCCACCGGTGGAGTTGACTCGGGAGGCCCACCGGTGGAGTTGACTCTGGAGGCCCACCAGTGAAGTTCATTTGTGGGCCCATCGTTAGACATAAGTTTGGTGGCCCACCCTACAGCTACTGTACCTGCCTTTTATACTCTGCTTCTTGCCTCTTTTTCTTCTGCCTCTCTCAAGGATGCATATGCAGTTGAAAAGCAACTCCATGTCTGCTATGCTCATGGGCCCACGGGGGGTTTCCATGTTCCCCTATGGGCCAGTCCGAGTCTGCTATCATGTATATAAAAAATGAGTTATCAGCCCAATCCAAAGGCCAGCGTGTCAGGATAGAGACAGGAAATTCAACTGTCCATCAGTAAATGTCACCAGAACACTGGGGATGAGAGTAGGAAAAGGAAGAGCCCGGGAAATTGTGGGGAAGGAGTCAGTCCTGAGTCAGGAAAGGTGAGGAGGGCTGTGAGCTTTTTTGTGATTAAGAGGGGTCAGGGAAATTACTATTTTTTTCCTCAGAAAGGGAAGAACTCCTATGAGTGGAGTTCTTTTTTGGCCCATCTTTAGAGATAAGTTTGGGGGCCCACCCAACAGCTACTGTACCTGCCTTTTATACTCTGCTTCTAGCTTTTTGCCTTTTTTTCTTCTGCCTCTCTCAAGGATGCAAATGCAGTTGAAAAGCAACTCCATGTCTGCTATGCTCATGGGCCCACGGGGGTTTTCCATGTTCCCCTATGGGCCAGTCCGAGTCTGCTATCAGGTATATAAAAAATTAGTCATCAGCCCAATCCAAAGGCCAGTGTAAGAGTAGAGCCAGGAAATTCAACTGTCTACCAGTGGATGTCACCAGAACACTGGAAATGAGAGTAGGAAAAGGAAGAGCCCGGGAAATTGTGGGGGAGGAGTCAGTCCTGAGTCAGGAAAGGGGAGGAGGGCTGTGAGGTTCTTTGTGATTAAGAGGGGTCAGGGAAATTACTATTTTTTTTTCTCAGAAAGGAAAGATCTCTCCTTAGGGAGAGCGTCTATATAGGCGTGTGGAGATTCGAAATTGCCTTTTGCACTCCACAAAGCATCTGCATATCACAAGGCATTATGGGAAAGGAGCCGAGAAGCTCAAGCGCCCTCTATTGGATGTAACAAATCCTCAATTTGCTTTTGACCCATAGGGTCTTTGGAAAGCAAAAGGGATATTAGCCAAGCCAGCATCACTCATCTGCAGACAGCCAGTTTCGGGGTGTTTGCCCCTCATCAGTGCAGGGCAGAGCAATGCTGGCTGGTTGGATGGGTGGGAGGCAATGAGTGGCTCAGCTCTTTTCCCATAATGCCTTGTGTTATTTTTTTTCCTTACAGATCGGTGTATAAGGAAATGTAAAGACAGGATGTGGACAGAGATGGAGACTCAGGTCCCACAGGCTAGACACTAAATAACATGTACAGTAGAAGAGAAGGGAGTTATGAGACATGACTCCTAGCTAACCCATGGTGACCATTATACCTGCTATTTCCTATCCAAGTTTAATAAACGTTGTATTGATTGGGACACCTGCACCACTTTTGAGATCTTACTATGGCTTCAAATATCTTATAGAACATACAAAGGCTATAAGCAGTATCCTAGTTTCCCCCCTACCTTGTGGTATATATAGCTAGGTTCCTGCACCATTATAATAATTTTCTGAAAAAAGACCACTCACCATATACCCAACCAATGCAGAGGGTCTCAAAGATGGCGACAAACAGTAGGCACATTCCACTGGCAGCATAGTAGTCAAATAGCTGGAACACGTACATGCCCCCCTGGGTGGATACAACAAGGTTAGTGTCATGATTGTTCAAAAGATACTGACCCTAGTTTATGTACTCCTTCTAGCAATCTTCATAACTCGAATAATGATGCAGTCATACTCCATGATGTTATTCATTACTTTCATAGAGACTGCTCCACTGGGGGATCCAGCCAGGCAGGGTCGTCTTAACAACATTTTGGGCAAAGAAGTGCACAAGTACATGACATCACTCCAGGCCATGCCTCTGAGCACCCAAAACACACCCTTCTCCATCAGACCAGTGCCAAAACAACACTGAAGTTGCTATGGTCCCAAGTAGATATTGACCTAACTAGTTAGGGCCCCTATCCTTAAAGGGGTTTTGCCACAATCTCATTTTATACCTCCTGCATCCAGCTCTTCAGCTCTGTGTGCTCAGAAGGGGGCGTGTGTGATATGTTTGAATTGCCTATCATGTGACCCAGCAGGATGACATCACCAGGCCTTTCCTCTCTGTAGTCACAGAAAGGTCTGTTTATGTATAGAGCTGTGAGTAGCTACACTGTAGCTCAGAAGTAACATTTTTGCTTTACAGCACAAGGGTCCTAGGTTCAAATCCCTGCAGGAACTTAAACTGTGGATTTTTTTTTCTCTTCATCAGTGCACAGACCTCACTGAGGTTTCTTTTTTTATTTGCACTGCTTGACTTATTACTAAGGAGCACAGAGGACGGGAGTAGAATGACAGCAGTCGGGGTTTGAACACTCAGTAGCTGCCTGAGAGGAGAGGTGATGTCTGAGCATGTGCGTCCAGGAGTGAGGAGCTCTCAGCCCTGGTCGTATCCCCTGGAGAGGAGATGTAAACAATGGATCACTAAAGGAGCAGCTAAAACAAAAACGGTGCAGAATTTTTAATAATGATGAACGGTGAAAATGTTTATTATTTCATTTTCAAACTTCCCACGTCAATTTTACTTCATGGCAAAACCCCTTTAATAGTTGCCCCTTTAATTGGAACAGAAATTGGACAAGCATCAGGATCCATTGGATGAGGCCTGTAACAGACAGCACAATGCTGTGATATCATCAGGCAGTCTGTGTATGAACGTTCCTACAATGTCTTGTAGGCCACAGGCCTAAAGCAGCATGTGTCCTAAATTTTCCATTCCGTACCTCCGTCAACATGACAAGCCCGATGAGGAAGGAGAAGATGCAGACGACCAGGATGAGGAGCTCACGACGGTTACTTTTACGGAAGGTGCTGGGATACATGTCAACCAAAGACGTGACCAGACTCTCCACACATACAAACTGGGGAAAAGACCGAAATAGGAGAACAGGTCAGAGTAGCCTAAATCTTAGGAGGTCATCATGTATATTCTTGTGATTCATTGTATAGATATAAATTAATGGCAACATGTATGAACTCGCCAGTTTTTTGGCGTATCTTCTACCAAGACACTGTCTCAGCACTGTTCTATAGATGTGCGAACAGTTCTATGCCCAAACTTGCTGCAGTCAGCACCAGACACAACACTTTAGAAGCATAAAACTTTCATACATGATGTCATATTCTACACTCCTCTATATCGATTTAGAACTGGTGTGTAGACTCCAAGTTACATAGATGTCACCCTAAGTGTTCTTCAATAAACCTCCTGATTGTCGTCCCTGCATTTTATGTTTGGGGGATGTAATCTGATATTATCCAGTTGAGATCGTCTACAATGTTCTTTGTACATATCTTCAGTTCTGAGGACATCCAGGACATCTTTCTATATTAGCAGATCTTCCTGTAATGGTCCAGTAATATAAGCTGTCAACTTTAAGTTTAGTGTCCCTCAACATAATCCTTATGTAATAGAGGGGTTAAGATATTAAGATATTTTAAGTTATTTTAAGGTATCTTGGTCTATCTATCTATCTATCTCTATGTAATATCCATCTATCTATCCTATTATTTATCTATCTATCACATATCTATATGTGATAGATAGATATGTGGTAGATAGATAGATATGAGATAGATAGAGAGATAGAAAGATATATAGAAAGATCGATAGATAGAAATGAGATAAATAGATAGAAATTAGATAAATAGATAGATATGAGAGAGATAGATAGATAGATAGATAGATAGATATGAGAAAGATAGATAGATAGATAGATATGAAATAGATATATAGAAAAGAGATAGATAGATATGAGATAGATAGATAGATAGATATATATAGATAGATATGAGATAGATAGATAGATAGATAGATAGATAGATAGATATGAGATAGATAGATAGATATGAGATAGATAGATAGATAGATAGATATGAGGTAGATAGATATGAGATAGATAGATATGAGATAGATAGATAGATAGATAGATAGATAGATAGATAGATATGAGATAGATAGATAGATAGATAGATAGATAGATATGAGATAGATAGGAGATGGATAGATATGAGATAGATAGATAGATAGATAGATAGATAGATAGATAGATAGATAGATAGATAGGAGATAGATAGATAGATATGAAATATATAGATCGATAGATATGAGATAGATAGATAGATAGATAGATAGATAGATAGAAAATATTTAAAATTATATGTACCAATATGCATATATACATATATGTTGTAGAAGGCATTGTGCCTCCCATCTCCATTTGTTCTTGTATTTTAGTTTGAACGGTTTCACTGTTATGCACTTTGTCTCCCAAGGACATTATGAGCTGAGTCTACTAGAAAGTAACTTGTATTATGAAATGTCATAACATATACACTTACAAATATAAAACCTTCTTTCTCATGTTCTGTAAAAAAAAAACCTTCCCGATCTTCAATAAAGTGGAATTGATTTCTCACAGGAAAGTGTGTTGTTTGTATTGCTTCCCTGAGCTCATCACTACCAATCAATTAGGATCTCCACCAAGAAGTGTCTTTTGCTCTCACATGTATATGTGTGTGTGTGTCTGTGTCTGTGTGTATATATGTGTGTGTATGTGTCTGTGTGTATATATGTGTGTGTATGTGTCTGTGTGTGTATATGTGTGTGTATGTGTCTGTGTGTGTGTATATGTGTATATGTGTGTGTGTCTGTGTGTGTATATGTGTGTGTATATGTGTATATGTGTGTGTGTCTGTGTGTATATATGTGTGTGTATGTGTCTGTGTGTGTATATGTGTATATGTGTGTGTGTCTGTATGTGTATATGTGTGTGTGTATATGTGTATATGTGTGTGTGTCTGTATGTGTATATGTGTGTGTGTATATGTGTATATATGTGTGTGTGTGTATATGTGTATATGTATGTGTGTGTATATGTGTGTGTGTATATATGTATATGTGTGTGTGTCTGTCTGTGTGTATGTGTGTGTCTGTATATGTGTGTGTGTGTGTATATGTGTATATGTGTGTGTGTGTATATATGTGTGTGTGTGTATATGTGTATATGTGTGTGTGTGTGTGTGTGTCTGTGTGTGTATATGTGTGTGTGTGTCTGTGTGTATATGTGTGTGTATATGTGTATATATGTGTGTGTGTATATGTGTATATATGTGTGTGTGTATATGTGTGTGTGTGTGTATATGTGTATATGTGTGTGTGTATATGTGTATATGTGTGTGTGTGTGTGTCTGTGTGTGTCTGTGTGTGTATATGTGTGTGTGTGTGTCTGTCTGTGTGTATATGTGTGTATATGTGTGTGCAATGAGAAGCTCTGGGACGCAGTCCAGCTACCTTGGACTCAGACTACAGTTTATGTTTGTATGCAGCCTCTACGTCTACTTGGCTGAAGTTAAGCCATATGTATGTTTAACTGGATGCTGTGAAAGCTGCTGCTGGAGAATTTTTGTGTTCCTTTTTTTGATTTTGCCGTATAAAAAAAAACTATTTTTTTGCATCAAAAACCCGTTTGTGCCGACCGTTTTTGCAGCTAAACTCCTACAATATATATATGTAAATTTATATATTCAAGCTAGTATCTCAGAAAGGCAAGTCTTTTGTGCATTTTGGCTTTTGTTACATTTATACACCTTGCCTTTTGAGATACTAAACCCCCATTTGAGTGGTTATCAAATAATAGGCAATAATACATAGAAGCAGATGAGAAATGGGAAATAGAGAGTTTGTGATATAGGATTGGTGAGAACCTCTGTGGTTTTTCTGTAACTTGTTAGTGTAGGGACTCGCGAGACATGAGGACCGTTGACGCGGGTTGCGAGCTTGCATTCCAGGGCCCCTATACCAACCTCATATTTAATATTTTTCCAGTATGTCATATTTTATCTGATCTGCCCAAAAATACTGGGGGGAAGAGGGTGTCTGTAGCAGCCTGCCCAATTCCCCCTATATGGGCGTCCTAATGGTTGAACCCAGAAGGTGCACCCATGTATCTGCATTTATGCCCCCCCTCTGTATCCCCTTATCAATATCCAATTGTATCCCCAGCAGGCCCCCCCCTATACATAGAAGGTTTTAAGGGTTGTTCTTTTGGGTATTTTTGCATTGTGCAATCTCCCCATTTTCGGGTGGTCCCACGGCCTGTTTTGCCCGCCCCCCACGGCCCAGGGGGGGGGGGGTTTTTACTCCGCGGTGAGCGGAAAAAACCCCCCCCTTTTCATTTCACAAGCACGTTTTCCCCCGAAACCAGTGGGAGATTGTCTTGTAAAGTTTTGCGGGCGGGAAAAAAACGCCAGACGGGAAAACCGTGCAGTGGGGGGACTGCTGAAAGGGGTTTTCCATAAGCCCCTTTGTGTCATTTTCGGCCGGTTTTTCAGGGGCTGAAAACCGCCAACCCCAAAAAACTCCGAAAACCCCCGTGCGGGGGGAAGCCCTTTTTGTGCTTTTCTGTGCTGTGTGAACAGGTATCAATTCAATGTGCATTTTTTTTTTCATCTAATTGTTCCCCAGTGGTGGGGTTGTAATACTGCTCAGCAATTAGCTGACCTGTTTATTTTCCCATGTACAAGGGGTGGGCTGCCTCCTGGGTTATTCCATCCCCCATTGAGCTGTAAGTATGGGTTTTTTAGTGTTTGAACCGTATTCCAGAGAAAAGGCATCGGAGAAAAATTAAGTATCATATGAGCAATTATTCAGTGACTAATCAAACATGGAATATCATATGGGAGCCATTCATGGAGAGTCAGTATGAAAGACTCTATGACCAGAATATAGTTCAGTCTCTCCCATGGAACAAATTGAAGCTGGGTGCCCGAAAAAATAAATATCCCTTCTTTCTAGTCAGAAAAGCCCACAGTGGGCTCAGGACTCCTTTTCTGGGAAAAATGCTGAAGGATATGTGGACCGTGAGCTTAGCCAAGTTACTTTGTGTTATTGTTGTTGCCTAAGTCTCAGTTTTCTAGTAACGATCTTTGTCTAATATTGTTGCTCTATTATCTTTAGTATTCGGATTGTAGACATTTTTGTTATACAGTATTTCATTCTGTTTTTTCTGATGCCATTTATTTATTATTATTACTATTATTATTATTATTATTATTATTATTAATAATAATAATAATAATAATTAATATATATTTTGATTATTGTTAATTTCATTAAAATGTATTAGTTAACTCAGTGTCTGCTGGTATTTACTGAAATTCCCAACTCCAGAGAAATCCTAAAAAAAATCCTTCAAGGGTGAAGTTAAAAAGTGATACTTCCTAATACACCCCAGCAGTCACACTGTCCCCTACTTCTAGACCATTTACCAAATGTATGTTAGCATACAGTAGAAGGCAGATGGATGGAAATATGGATCAGACTATGGAGAGCTTGATTGTTGTCACCACGTAGATGCATTGGAAAATTTTAAAATATATGAGGGTGGACAATGCCAAGATAACAACAAGACTGGTGATAAATGTATGCTCAGTGGAGTCCAAACTCTGAGACTGATCCCCACCGATCACGAGAATGGACGTCCAAGATCCTCCTGTTAATTAAAGCAGTGTAATGGATGAGGAGAAGGCTGGTCTCCATCTGACTTGTATACAATAAATGGAATGGCAGTATGAAGGTGTGACCACTACTCCATTAAAATGGAGGATCTGATACCTCTGATACTCGTTTTGGTCCCAAGGGACCCCCACCAAGCATATTGGTGGGACAACCCCTCTATAACCACAACATTGAATTTTTAGAAATAGGTACCTGACTGTCCAGACCAAGAAGAATGACCATGATGAAGAAGAAACAAGCCCAAAGAGGGGAGAATGGCATCATAGACACTGCCCGGGGGTAAGCAATGAATGCTAAACCAGGACCTGGAAAATAAGATAATAGAAAACAATCTGATCTATAGAGCTTAACTGTGACCCCCTACATAGCTTAGTGCAAATAGCAAACGGGACATCTGATGGCTTTTGTTATCACTTTGTGGAGTACATGGCTAATAGTTGTCCTGTGGACAGAGTCTCCCACCTGAGCTGTGGATCTCCGCAGCACTTCCAGAGTGACCTTCACCCTGGACTCCTTAGCTGCTTCTCTAATTAGTGCTCTCCTTGTATGGACTGTCAGTTTGGGTGGATGGCCAAGTCTTGGTAGGTTACATTTTTGCCATAGTCCTTCCATTTACAGATGATGGCTTCAACAGTGCTCCGTGAGATGTTCAGAGCTTGGGCTATTTATTTAACATCTAACCCTGCATTACACTTTGACATAACTTTATTCCTGAGCTGTCATGTGTTCCTATTTATTAAAACTCTAACCCTGCAATACACTTTTGGCACAATTATATCCTGAGCTGTCGTGTGATTCTCTTGGTGTTGTTCATGATGCTGTTCATCACTAATGCTCTCAAACAAACCTCTGAGGCTTTCACAAAACAGTTGTAGTTATACTGAGAATAAATGACATACAGTTATACTTTATTTACTGCTTAGGTCACCCACAAAGGTAATTGGTCACCCTGGATTTTATTTAGGGCCATCAGTATAGGAGGCTGAATAGATAGGCACGCAATACTTTTCAATTTTTTAATTTGCATAAATTTGGAAAAGAACATATATTTTTTTATATTTCACATATATGTGCTACTTCCTGTTGCAACATTACATAAAATATCAGTAAAATAAAAAAAAGTTTGTGGTTGTAATGTTTAAAAATGAGGAACAGTTCAAGGGCTGGGAAGACTTTTTCAACCAACTGTATGTCTCACATGTAGATTTACTCTCTATGGCCCTGATTATACTTCCAGAACCCCCAGATCCCAAATATTTTATTTTAGTTTTTTAATTAGATTTCCTTCATCAGTAGATAAATCATATGTGTCACCGGGAATTACACACAAATTAAGAGATTATTAAACATTGTTGGCGGTATTGAGGAACACATTGGTCAAGACTACAGCCCTTCTCTATTCTTGGGCCTTCATAAACTATCTATGCAAAACTAGACTTAGTATTACCTATTACAAAATCTTTTGCAATTAGAATCGATCAGTGATCAATAATTGTGTATTCTTCAATAGACACAGATTATTGCTAAAAATTACAGAACCAGGTGTGTTTTGGGGGAATTTTATTAGGTTTTCTGGCCAACTTAACTCATTCATTGCCATATAATTCACCCTTATCATGCTTCCAAGTCATAATTATGGTCTGTTTCTATTTGCAAAAGTTTAGGCACCCTTGGTCAAACTACTTTTTGAACTGATGTTTCATTAGAGGTAGCACAATTCATACTGGGAACATAAAACTGCTCCTTATAAACCTAAAGATAAAACAAGAAATGTGAATCAACTCACCAGACTCTGCCACCTCCGATATTGGAACCCCTTGCTCTTCAGCCATAAAGCCCAAGATGGAAAAGATGGCGAACCCAGCCACAAAACTTTATCCACTAATCATGTAAGCATAATCATAAATCAATTGCAATCCCTGCCAGTAATTTAATAGACAATTCAACAGATACTTAATGAACTTTCAATATACATATCTCCTAGACAATATCTATAACTTTCGGCTGTCCTCTGTCTTTCATATAAGCATTTATATGATTAATGTCTTTGCCTCCGCTAACTGCAAGTAAATGTGTGTCATTGACCTTGTGTTGTTATTATTTTCTCTATTAACTTCAATTACATATTATTTGTTGTATTTCTACTTTAGAGATATCCCCTCCTTGTGTCCACTATCTCTCACACGACTCCTCTTCGTGTTCCATTCGATATAGTGTATTTTATATGTATGTTCATGTACGCATTAATTGTACTTATATCTTTTTTCAATTACTCATTTTACCTATATGCTTTATGTGTGTGCTGTATATTTGATATACAATTATTCGACAGCAACACTGTCATATTATATCTAATTGTAGACATGTTCTGATGCCGTTAATGATTTACATATAGTAGCGGCTATCTCATTTCATGTCAACTTTCCGTCTATATATCTCCTACCCACCCGCATTTCACACCTCCTTATTCTCACTATGTCAGTCGCAACTATGCTTCTCTATCCTACTTAGGAAAGATGTAGACACATGAAATCCACCGACTTTCATACATTCATAGTATGATACTCCTATTACTCATCTTGGAGAAAATCTTGTATGAACTCATCTTGTGCACATATGTTCAATCTCACTTCTCTTAATTGCACTTGATACATTATGTTCCATCATGTCGACATTTTGATACTACTCTCTTTTTTCGATTCCATATAAGTGTTCCTACGTCCTACTCGTCCATCAATCTATCCTCACCTGCAGTATCCTATTATTATCTATCTTATTCATATATATCTCATTTCTATATATCTATCTATCTATGTATCTATTTTCATTTTCTAACATTTTACCTTTTCTTTTTCTCATTAAACTTTAATTTTCTATTCTTTTTCTAAAATTTCCCCTCATATATTTAACTTAATTTTCTATCTATTCCCCATATCCGGAACTATCTATCCTTTTCTCATAAACCCCATCTATTATTTCCCATAAAAACTTTTTTCTCAAAATGTAGAATTTTTTTTGTGATAATAGGATATTTTTAAATTAATAAATGATAATTAAACAAATAATATTATTGAATTTTATTTGATAATTAAAAAATTTGTTTTAAAAGGTTTTGGAAATATATAGATTTTTAAATTATTCTCATATTTATTCCTTTTTCTCAACCCCCCCAATCTAATCTCATTCTATTTTTTTCATCTATCTCTCATATTTTATCCCATTTTTATTTCCCCAATCTACCTTCTCCTTTTGGGATCTCTTTTCCCATCTCATTTTTTATTATTTTTTTATTAATTTTCCCATATCTATTTTATTTATCCCCAAAATCTATTCTTATCTATCAAAACTCAATTTTTATCCCAAACTTTTCCCTTTCCCTATCTTATCTAAATAAACCCCCAATTTTTAAACTGTTCAATTAAACCCAATTCCTTAATCTATCTATTATCTAATCCCCTTTCTATATATTTATCTATCTAATGTAAATATATCTAATCTCATAATGATTAAATCTATTTTTCTACTCAATTTTTTCTAAAAACTATCCCCATATTAATTTTCCCATCAAAACCTTTTTCTATTTTTTTCAATTATTTAATTTTTATCTAAAATCTTATATCTCTATTTTTAAAAACATTTTTTCTATTTTATTTTTTCATTTTTTATCTATCTTTTCTAAAAACTAATCTATCTATTCTTTTTTATAAAAATTTTTTAACGGGGTTTTTTTTTATCCCGTTTTTCAATAATTTATCTTTTCTTTTTTCCTATCTTTCAACTATTCTCCCTTTTATCCTATTTTATCTATCTATTTTTCCTTTTTCTTTCTATTTTTTTCCCCCAAAAAAAACCGTGAAAAATTTCACTTACAATTTTCCTATAGCAGTTGTTTTTGATTTTTGATTGTAGCTTCCCAGTGCAGTCAAAACATTTCCCCCCCAAAGGGGTTTCCCAGAAAAAGACTTTTGTCCCCGCGTCCATTTCCCGACCCGCCAGGGCAGTTGGTGAATGGCAAATATAAGATCAGTTGATAACGGGCACGTCTGTTCCTAACCAGTTCTATGTAGAACACATTGCAGATTGCCACTTTTAAATTTTCCCTTTTCGACTTAAATTTCCCTTGCTTTTAAAATGCCCCCAGTTTCACCCAAAACCCCATATTCACACCCCCTGGGTAATCTGATGTCTCTGGAATATATAATATATATTTCATTCCCAGGGCAGGGGCCCGCCCATTTGTGATACATTTTCTAGAAATTTTACCAATGGCGTAAACCCAGAAACCCTTTTCCTTTCGGGGCTGTTGCTAAATATTTCGCCCCCTTTTTACAGAACCCCAAACCCCACTTTTTTTTTTTGGGGCAAACCTTTTTTTAAGGCCCATTGTCCCCCCCCAAAAGGAAAAATTGTTCCACAAAAATCATGTTTTTATGTTGTTTAACTTTTCTATTGATGAAGCTGTGTAAGGGCTTTTTATTTGCAGGATAATTTTATGTTTTCATTGTTACCATTTTGGGGGAAAAAAACTATTTCTCTTTTCATTAGATTTTCTGTGAAGCTGGATATGAAATAAAGGCAATTCTGGAGTGTTTTTTTTCACTATACAGATTAAATAACATAATTTAATAGATTGGATCATTACAATAATTATGGTTTGTAATTAAAAAAAATTAAAATATACCCTTTTCTTCCTGTCACGCGGGGGGGGGTTCTACAGGTTTTTTAGGCCCCCCCTTTCATGTTTATGGTTTTGGGGGGTTTCTACAGCTTTTAGGCTCTCGCTTCCGTTCAGGCTGTGGGGGGTCCCTGAAGCTTTAAAGGGCCCCCAAAATTCCTGTTAGGTGTGGATTTGGGTTTTACAGCTTCAGACTCCCCCTTTTTGTTAAGGTTGTGGGGAGTTTTAAAAGTTTTTAGGCTCCTGCTTCCTGTTTAAAGGAGGGGGTGGCTCTAACCCCCCAGGCTCCCATTTCCCGTTTAGACTTTGGGTGGGTTTAAAAGCTTCAAAGGGTCCCAAATTCCTGGTTAAAGGGTTGGGGGGCCAGCTCTACAGCTTCAGGCTCCCACTGCCTGTTCAGGCTGTGGGCCGCTCTACAGCTTGAGGCTCCCACTTCCAGTTTAGGCTGAGGGTAGTTCTACAACTTCAGACTCCATCTTCCTGTTCAGGCTGTGGGTGGTACTACAGCTTCATGCTCACACTTCCAGTTCAGTCTGTGGCTAGAAGAGACTGACATTTCAGCCCCCCTATTCCTAGCAGAGTTTGTTAGAGGGACATTGGTAATGGTAGGGGTTACACAGCAGGCCACAAGGCTACAGAGCTCTAAATGGTTAAAGTTTGTCAGTAAGAAACATAAACAAGGTCCTGTGCTGCTGATAAGACACAGCAGAGATTGACTCCCACCAGCCTGGTCACTGCTAGAGCAAAGAGAACTGGTTTTAACCTAGGAAAGCTTGTGTACACAAACAGAAGATAGAAACTGCTCTAACTCTGAAAGGAAGCAAAATCACAACAGTAATGTATTTGGTAATAATCTTTGCCCTCATGTTCAGCACTAATCAATGTGATTTTTGCCAACTATAAGCATAATTGAAACCTAGCAAAGAATTAAAATGTATAATTAAAAAAAGAAATTCCAGGAAAAATGTCCACATTGCTGACTACAGTCTTCTAGAGAGCATTTTCTACCAAAACATAACCCCTCCTGGGCTCGGATATGTGTAAATTTGAGAATTGTGACAGTGTTGGCTTTTCAGTCTATGCCACCCTGTTGGGCTCAGCAGGGCAGGCTTAGGAGCTGCCCGTCTCGTCTAATTAATTCCCGGAAATGCGCTCGTCTAGGTGCACTTCCCAGTAACAAGGCTTCAACTGGAAACTTCAATAAGTGTTGACAAGTAAATGTAACATAAGTCAACGGGTCTATGGTGTTTTGGTATTTGGCCATGGTCCACCAAACTCATGACGATCATGAGTAGAGCGGTTACGTCAGAGAGTATTGCACTCGCAGTGTGGACTCACTTAACTATTGACTCTTAACGAATCTTGTGTAATTGGAACACATGCTACCCTGGAGGGTAACTCTACCCAAAATACAGGATACTCCTATAGATGGGGCATGGAGATTTTACATTTTGACCAAACAATAATCAACACCACTGGAGGGCCTCAAAGATCAACTCTGCTGGTGGCCCCAAGAATCAGCTCCACTGGTGACCCCCAAATATCAAATCCACTGGTGGGCCCCAAAAATCAACACCACTGGTGGGCCCCAAAAATCAACACCACTGGCAGGCCCCAAAACTCCACTGGTGGGCCCCAAAGATCAACACCACTGGTGGCCCCAACAATCATCTCCACTAGAGGCCCCAAGAATCAACACCACTGGCGGGCCCCAAAACTCCACTGGTGGGCTCCAAACATCAACACCACTGGTGGGCCCCAAAGATCAACTTCGCTGGTGGCCCCAACAATCATCTCCACTAGAGGCCCTAAGAATCAACACCACTGGTAGGCACCATAGATCAACTCCACTGTTGGGCCCCAATAATCAAATCCACTGGTGGGCCCCAAAAATCAACACCACTGGTGGGCCCCAAGAATCAACTTTACTAGTGGGCTCCAAGATTCAACTTCACTGGTGGGTCCCAAGATTCAACTCCACCGGTGGGCCCCAAGATTCAACTCCACTGGTGGGCCCCAAGAATCAACTTTATTAGTGGGCCCCAATATTCAACTCCACTGTTGGGCCCCAAGAATCAATTTCACTCGTAAGCTCCAGGAATCAACTGCACGGGAGAGGGGCTAAAAGCAACTCCAGTGCTGGGCCCCAATAATCAACACCCATGGTGGGCCCCAAGAATCAACTTCACTTGTGGGCTCCAGACACCCTAGTTCTATACTGTATTAAAGACCCATATTCCACCTCTTCATGCATATCAATGGTGGTGATTTTGTAAGTTCCACCCCAAAAAATGAGTTTGACACCCCTGTGTTAGAGAAAACAAATATTAGATAGACTTTCATGTTATTCACTTCTTTTTCTGGGCCTATGGGTGTCTGGTCTTTCTTGATAGAAATGAAAAATGGAAATTTCAGGCCCTAGATACTGGCACACAAAAATTCAGGACGTTTGACCAACTTCCTATGCTCTTGCTTGACTATACTCAGCAACCTTCACAAAAAAGTCCACTCAACATGTTTATATAATTTCATGACCTTCTGGAGTAAAGATATTTGTTCATGGTCTTCATCTGTGGATAAATCTTGAAAAATATAATTTCATCTATGTCCATCTTTAGTAGCTGCTATCATGGCACCATCACAATAAGTAAATAAGGGGAAAGTCCATTTGTTTCCTCCAACAAGTCATGTAAGCCATTCAGCATAGAGATGAAAGTCATTGGAGGCCTTGGAAATTGGCACACAGAGATGGAAATTAGAGGCCATAGAGATTGGCATTTACATTTATAGAGATGATGACCATGGGAATTGGAGGTCATAGAGAATGGCACATAGAGATGATGGCTATGGGAATTGGAGGCCACAGAGATTGGTACACATAGAGATGATGGCTATGGGAATTGGAGGTCATAGAGATTGGCACATAGAGATGTTGGCCAAGAGAATTGGAGGTCATAAAGATTGGCACATAGAGATGATGGCCATGGGAATTGGAGGTCTTAGACATTGGTACACATAATGATGATGGCTATGGGAATTGGAGGCCATAGAGATTGGCACACATAGAGATGTTGGTCATGGAAATTGGAGGTCATAGAGATTGGCATACATATAGATGATGGCTTTTGGAGTTGGAGGCCATAGAGATTTGCACACATAGAGATGATGGCCATGGGAATTGGAGGCCATAGAGATTGGCACACATAGAGATGATGGCCATGGGATTTGGAGGCCATAGAGATTGGCACATAGAGATGATGGCTATGGGAATTGGAGGTCATAGAGATTGGCACACATATAGATGATGGTCATGGGAATTGAAGGTCATAGAGATTGGCACACATAGAGATGATGGCCATGGGAGTTGGAGGCCATAGAGATTGGCACACATACAGATGATGGCCATGGGAGTTGGAGGCCATAGAGATTGGCACACATAGAGATGATGGCCACGGGAATTGGTGGTCATAGAGATTGGTACACATAGAGATGATGGCTATGGGAATTGGAGGTCACAGAGATTGGCACACATAGAGATGATGGCCATGGGAGTTGGAGGCCATAGAGATTGGCAAAACATAGAGATGATTTGGGCCCGGGATTGGTGGCATGAGATTGGTACACATAGAGATGATGGCTATGGGAATTGGAGGTCACAGAGATTGGCACACATATAGATGATGGCCATGGGAGTTGGAAGCCATAGAGAAATGCACCATAGAGATGATGGCTATGAGAATTTGGAGGTCACAGAGGATTGCCTACATATAATGATGGCTGGGAAATTGGGGGCCATAGAGATTGGCACACATAGATGATGGCCATGGAAGTTGGAGGCCATAGAGATTGGCACACATAGAGATGATGTCCATTTGAATTAGAGGTCATAGAGATTGGCACACATTGAGATGATGGCTATGGGAAATGGAGGTCATAGACATTGGCACACATAGAGATGGTGGCTATGGGAATTGGAGGTCATAGAGAATGGCACATAGAGATGATGGCTATGGGAATTGGAGGCCACATAGATTGGTACACATAGAGATGATGACCATGGGAATTGGAGGTCATAGAGATTGGCACAAAGAGATGATGGCTATGGGAATTGGAGGTCATAGAGATTGGCACACATATAGATGATGGTCATGGGAAATTGAAGGTCATAAAGATTGGCACACATAAGATGATGCCATGGGATTTGGTGGTCATTTGAGATTGGCACAACATAGAGATGATGGCCATGGGAGTTGGAGGGGCCCTAGAGATTGGCACACAAAAAGAGATGTGGCCACGGGAATTGGTGGTCATTGAGATTGGTACACATAGAGATGATGGCTATGGGAATTGGAGGTCACAGAGATTGGCACACATAGAGATGATGGCCATGGGAGTTGGAGGCCATAGAGATTGGCACACATAGAGATGATGGCCACGGGAATTGGTGGTCATAGAGATTGGTACACATAGAGATGATGGCTATGGGAATTGGAGGTCACAGAGATTGGCACACATAGAGATGATGGCCATGGGAGTTGGAGGCCATAGATACTGACACACATAGAGATGATGGCTATGAGAATTGGAGGTCACAGAGATTGGCATACATATAGATGATGGCCATGGAAGTTGGAGGCCATAGAGATTGGCACACATAGATATGATGGCTATGGGAATTGGAGACCATAGAGATTGGCACACATAGAGATGATGTCCATTTGAATTAGAGGTCATAGAATTGGCACAATTGAATGATGGCTAGGGAAAGGGGGTCAAGACATTGGCACACATAGAGTGGTGGTAAGGGAAATTGGAGGTTTAGAGAATGGCAATAGAGATATGGCTATGGGGGAATTTTGGGGGCCACATAGATTGGGCACATAGAGATGATGACCAAGGGGAAATTTGGGGGTTAAAATTGGGACAAGAGATGTTGGCCAAGGAAATTGGGGGTCATAAAGATTTGGGACATAGAGATGATGCCCGGGGGAAATTTGGGGGTCTTAGAATTTGGGACACATAATGAGATGGCTATGGGGAATTGAAGGCCATAAGATTTTCACTAGAGAGTTGGTCATGAAAATTTAGGACAGGATTTGGGAAAACATTGAGTTAGGCCATGGAATTAGGGCCCAAAAAGATTGGACATAGAAGGATGGGCCCAAGGGGAATTGAGGCCATAAGGGTTGGAAACATAGAATGAGGCCTTTGGGAGTTGGGGGCCAAGAGATTTTAAAACAAAGATGATGGCATGGGGGAAATTGGGGTCACAGAGATTTGGGCCCCATAGGATATGCCCTGGGGGTTGAAGGCATAGAGATTGGAAAACATAAAATGATGGGCCCTGGGGTTTTGGGGGCCATAGAGATGGCAAACATAAGGGATGGCCCTGGGGGTTGGAGGCCAAAGATTGGCACCATAGAGATATGGGCCCCGGGTTTTTGGCTAGAATTGTACACTAAATGATGGGTATGGAATTTGGGGGTCCAGGATTGGACACTAGAGATATGGGGCCCGGGGGTTGGGGGCCAAGAGATTGGCAAAAATAGAGATGAGGCCACGGGGAATTTGGGGGGCGAGATTTGGTTTCAATAATGAGGGGCCCGGGAGTTGGAGGCCCTAGAGATTTTGGCCACATAGAGTTGGCCCCCGGGGAATTTGGGGGCATAGAGAAAGGCACAAGGTGATGGCTTGGGGGAAATTGGAGGTCACAGGATTGGGAAAACTAGAGATGAGGCCAGGGGTTTGGA
This sequence comes from Phyllomedusa bahiana, assembly GCA_025379985.1. Taxonomy (NCBI): domain Eukaryota; kingdom Metazoa; phylum Chordata; class Amphibia; order Anura; family Hylidae; genus Phyllomedusa; species Phyllomedusa bahiana. The sequence goes on from JAODAL010040504.1 coordinate 34,038, forward strand.
AGCCAAAGACTGAAAACAATAGAGAGAGGCTATGAAATTGAGGCCAAGATTGGGGATACTTAATGATGGCCATGGAAGTTGGAGGGCCCTAGAATTGGCACAACTAGTATGATGGCTATGGGAATTGGGACCATAAAAATTGGCACCATAGAGATGATGTCCCTTTGAATTAGAGTCTAGAATTGGCACACATTGAGTGATGGGTAGGGGAATTGGGGTCATAGACATTGGGGACACATAGAGAGGGGGCTATGGGGGGAAATTGGGGGGTCATAGAGAAAGGACATAAGTGATGGCTATGGGAAATTGGGGGCCACAGAGATTGGGAACATAGAGATATGACCATGGGAATTGGAGGGATAAGATTTGGCCCCTAGAGATGTGGTTGGGAATTGGAGTCTTGACATTGGACCAAATGATATGGCATGGGAATTGAAGGGCCCTGAGTTGGCACATAGAGATGTTGGTCATGGAACTTGGAGGACAGAGATTGGAACACATTGAGATTATGGCCATGGGAATTAGAGGCCAAAGAGATTGGCACATAGAGATGATGGCCATGGGAGTTGGAGGCCATAGAGATTGGTACACATAGAGATGATGTCAATGGGAATTGAGGTCACAGAGAGGGCACACTTTGAGATGATGGCCATGGAGTTGGAGGTCACAGAGATTGGCATACATAGAGATGTTTGGCCATGGAAGTTGGAGGCATAAGATTGGTCACATAGAGATGATGGCTATGGGAATTGGAGGTCACAGAGATTGACACACATAGAGATGATGGCTATGGGAATTGGGAGGTCACAGAGATTGACACAAATAGAGATGATGGCTAGGGGAAAATTTGAGGCACAGAGATTGACACACATAGAAGATGTTGGCTATGGAATGGAGGCCAATAGAGATTGGCTACATAGAGATAATGGCTTTGGGAATTGGAGGTCACAGAGATTGACACACATAGAGATGATGGCTATGGGAATTGGAGGTCACAGAGATTGGCATACATAGAGATGATGGCCATGGAAGTTGGAGGCCATAGAGATTGGCATACATAGAGATGATGGCCATGGAAGTTGGAGGCCATAGAGATTGGCACACATAGAGATGATGGCTATGGGAATTGGAGGTCACAGAGATTGGCACACATAGAGATGATGGCCATGGAAGTTGGAGGCCATAGAGATTGGCACACATAGAGATGATGGCCTTGGGGATTGGAGTCCAAAGCGATTGGCACACATATAGATGATTACCAAGGGATTTGGAGGTCATAAAAATTGGCACAAACTAATCATATAGTTTTGACAACCTTTCTATTCTCTTGATTGACTTTATTTAGTCACCTTAACAAAAAAAAGTTCACCCAAAATTTTACCATCATTGTATAATTATTATTTTTCTGGAAAATGATATTGTCATGGTCCTCTCGTGGATAATCTTGAAATATCTTTCATTACATCCATCTTTAGTAGCTGATGTCTTCCTGAGGCTGTTATCTCTAACGTCAATTACCTGTGGGTCCTGAAGTCGGCTGAGGTCTGGGTACACGTAGAACCGGATGCCTTCCAGAGCACCAGGTAATGAGACCCCTCGGATGAGCAAAACAATCAGCATCACATAGGGGAAAGTTGCGGTAAAATATACAACCTGTAGAGAAGAACCATAATTAACATTGGTATTGACAGATCTACAACATTTCTTCAACCATTTCATTGGTCTAGATAAGGAAAGACATTTTAATGCACCCGTATCTAACATGAATGTGTCCAATATAGGGCATAGGATAAAGAGTCTGGTTTTCAAGCTCTTGGGCTATGAACAGTAATGTCCTAACACCGCATTTACTTCTTGGTCTCCAGACATGGTGTTTTAACCAATTTTACCATATGCCCCAGCCTGGAACATGTAAAAGGCATCACACTATGGTGTAGTCCAACAAAATCTACTCACCTTTCCAGTTGACTTAACGCCCTTCCAGATACAGAAGTAACAGATGATCCAGGCCAGAAGAAGACACAGCGCCAGCTCCCACCGTAAGCTCCCAATCTGGTCAATGCCATCTGATATGCTCAGTACTCGCCTCCTGGAGAGAAAACAGGAATTTACTAGGTTTGTATAGAAATCAGTAATGTAACAATGGGAATTCCTTCATGGGTCCCTTTTTACCTCCACAAGTTTGCGAACACCCAATAAGGCCTTATTGACAGTCCTCACTAAATAGAAACCTAATTCCATGCATGAATCATTGTAAGTTCTTCCGAGCAGGGTCCTCACAACTTGTGTCTGATCTGTAAGTAGCATTTTACCGTGTAAAGTTTGTTTTTTTGTCTGTACTTATACCCTTTAAATTGTAAAGTGCTGCGGAATATGTGGGCGCTAAATAAATAAACAGTGTTATTATTATTAATAGTAATTATGGCCTTATCATAGCAGTATTCATCAGGGAAACAAAAAGTCCCAGACATCGTCATTCACAAACATTTTAGGACAGGAAAAAGCTTACAACTTACTCCCAAAATTCGATGACGCTGGACGTTCCATTAACTGTGACATTGTGCGTGCTGTTACTCGTGTGAAAATCTATACAGTTTTCTGAGGAAAGAAAAAGTGATGTCATAAGAAGGTAAAGAAAATGCAGGAAATAACAGCAATAATATCGCCTTCTATGTACAAAAATATAACTACTATAATACTGCCCCTATGTGCAAGAATATAACTCGTATAATACTGCCCTATGTACAAGAATATAACTAATATAATACTGCCCCTATGTACAAGAATTTAACTACAGATG
>JAODAL010040505.1:0-36836 GCA_025379985.1 Phyllomedusa bahiana
ATTACTGCGGCCGTGGCCCTTTAAATCCATACCACCCGTGCGCACCGCCTGGGAAAGGGCCGCGCGCGGCGGCCGGAACAGACAGGGGCACTTTCCCACCGGAGCGTGGCTGGTAAGTGCCGGCGCCCGGGCAGCAGGGAGATGGGCGCGGGCAGCCGTGGCACCTGCGCCGAGAGCCCGGGCAGCAGGGAGATGGGCGCGGGCCAAGTGCGGCACCCACGCCAGGGCCCTGAAGGGCAGAGGGGAGACGCGGGGCGCAGCGGTGCCCGCGGCCCCATGACAGTCGTATGTCGGGCAAAAACCCAGACCCTTAGATAGCTGGTCTTGTGAAATTATTTTAGCGGAGAGATTTGTTATTGGGGAGGGTGACTCCTGGTTCTGCGCTGGTCCCAGAAGATGTCTAGATTTCGACTTGTGCTTCCTCCCCGCCCTCCGTAGCCGTTTTTTGCTCTAGATGATTCCTTTGAGCGTTTGCCTCCTCGACCACCTCCTCGTCGTGGAATGTTTTCAACTGACTCCCCCCTGGTATTATTTGGATCTCTCACGTTCTCCTGTAAAGGATGTGCATATGCTGAACTTCTTCATTAAATTCAGAAAGGTTTGGCCGTGCCCTTCTGGGAGGTATCGATATCATAAAGCTAACATTTCTATGGCTTTTATGTGATTGCCCTGATCTGTTACCTTGTCGCAGGATGAGGGTTAGGTTTGTTGGGTTTTATGAAACACTTAGGAGGTTGTAACACGTGGTTTATTTTAAATTGTTTTCTTAATTTTTTATTGGATTATTTGTTCCCAGCATGGAATATGGGGGATCTTGTGTATCATTCAAAGTTTTTAGCAGTGGCATGGATTTTATGTCCTCGTTTTTTTTAAAATCATCGGCTGGTATATTTCAATGTTTAAACGTGGGGTTTTAATTTTAAGGCGCGTGGACCATTTTGGCTTTTTCGATGTATGAGGTCAACATAGTCAGATCCACCCCGTTTTTTTTTCTCCCACGCATTAGGGATTCCAGTACCCGAAAAGCCCGTTTCATATTGCCATTAGATTCAGACGGTATTTGCGATGCATTTGATTGACTTTTCAGCCACTCTTCGCATTTATGAGAATAATCATCTTCATTTTAAAAAAGATTCCCCTCCCTCCCATAATGCAATATTTTTTGATTAACTTGTAAGGGAAACGATTTGATTTGATTTGGGGTTAAAACCCCTAAAAAAACCTTTGTGTCCCCTTTTTTCCTTCCTTTTCTGGTGGAAAACCGGAAAGGAATAGAAAAAAATCTTCCATTTCCCGAAATAGCCCCCAAGTTTTCCGCTGGGATAGCGTAGGGCCAGTTTCCCAAAACCAGATAGGGGGGGGGTTTCCCCGTAATCAAAATCTTTGAAAAAAACTTTATTTGGAAATCTTTAAAAAATTTACGATTTTTCCCTAAAAGGGGGGTTAAACACTCTTTTTTGGGCTTTAGTTTTTGTACCCTTCCCCCTCCCCGACGCTTTTTAGGGGAAAACCCTCTTTTTACTCATGGTTTTGGGGGGAAATTGTGCTGTGGGGTTTGTGAAGGCAAGATTTAAATACCCCGGGGTAATTGGTTTTTTAAAAAACACCTGGGGGTTATTTTTGGCTTCAAAGTGAAGCTGCAAAAAAGGATGCCGAAAAAAACGTACAAACGATTTTTGAGTAATACAAAAAATTAAAAACTTGCAAAGCATAAAAAAACAACAAATGTATGGGGTTAACATCGTTTGGGAAACCCATCTTGAAAAATATGAGTGATCTTCTTTACTTTTTTATATATATTACCGGCTGAAATAAAAAATACAAAAACCGGAAAATTACAAAACCCGGATTTTGGGAGGGGGAAATAGGGGAAACAAATTTATGATTTTTTTTCAAATAATGACTAGTGTTGAGCGATTTTTATGGGAAAAAAGTTTTAAAATCGGCCCCGGTTTTTTATGGAAAATGGTTTTTTCCCGTTTCACGCGATAATTTATTTAAAAAATCTGCCCCCATAATCTTTTAATTTTTCCCGCCCCATTTTCGGCGCTTCCTGACATTTTGGCGGCCGGCCAATCAGTTTTCAGAAAAAAGAGCAGGGTGAGATGTTGTGGGACGTCAGGGACTGGGATTGTTTGGGTTTTGCGATTTGGGGGAAAAAAATCACATAAACCTCTTTTTAAACATAAAAACAGCCCTTCCTTTTTCTCCCTCGCTCTTTTCAGGGGTTCATATAGTTGGAGTGCGCTCTGCTTGTCCCCCAAAATTACTCGGCAAAATTTTTTAATATTTTTAAAAAGAGAAACCTTTACAATTAGCTGGTTAGTTGGGATTAAAATTTGGGAAGTTTTTTGGTAGTTAGAAAAATTTTAAAGCAGCTTTATCCCTTTAAAAAAAAAAAAATTCAGGGGGGGAAGAGGGGGGGGGGGGGGGGGGCCGGGGGGGCGAACAAAAGACAAGTCTAAAAAAGGACACTGGAAAAAGGGTTCCCCCAAGGTTAGTTTTTGACTTGAATTTGAAATATTTTTCATTTTTAACATTTTTGCTATTGAAAGATTTCCTGGAAAATTGGGGGCAGTGGGGGAAATTATTTAGGTCCACTTTAAATTTTCTGTTAACTGAAAGGTTCTTGGGGGGGCAAAACCCCCAGTTTTTTTCAGTATACATTTCAGATGGTGCCCCCCAAATTTTACCCTTTTCCACCTTTGTTGATTACCCACCTTGCATTTTAAAAATTTGAACCCAGCAATCTGTAGTCAGCACGGGTTGTTAGGTGCCAAAAATACCTTTATCATCAAAATTTCTATAACGTTATGTGTTTTTTGCACTTTTGCCCAGTCCAGATTTGTTCATTGAGAGCTTGACTTATATTTATACAGAAATTTTATAGTCCCCACAGGTGAATTGAAAGGTCCCAAAAATCCTTTGTTTTCACCCGGAATCTATAAAAAGGTTTGTTTTTTTTTGACTTTGGCGCATTCCCAGCTTTGTTCATTCGGGATGGGTTTGAAAATTTTTTCTTTTACAGAAAATTTTATAGCCCCACAGGTAAATTGAAAGGTGCCAAAAATCCCTTGTATCTTTCCGAATTAAAAACAGTTTCGTTTTTTTTGACTTTGGCGCACTGCTTTTTTACGGGCTGTTTTTAAAAAATTTTTAAAAAGGGAATTGGGGGGAAAAAATTTTTCTTTAAAACAGAATTTTTTTTTTTAGTCACCACAGGGTGTTTTTTGAAAAAAGGGGGGGGGCCAAAAAAATACCTTGTTTCACCCCGAATCTAAAAAAAGTTAGTTTTTTTTTGATTTTGGCGCATTTGCAGCTTTTTCCCATTCAGTTTCGTGCACGTATACCTTTTACAGCAATTTTATAGCCCACCCAGGTGAATTAAAAGGTACCAAAAACAACTTGTATTTTTGGGGAAAACATAAAATTAGGGTTTTTTTTTGCACTTTTCCCCTTTTCCAGATTTTTTTAAAATTTTGAACCCAGCAATTTTGTTTTGATTAGAGGAATTTGAGAATGCGGGTGTTTTGCCGTTGTTAAAATGGGTTTTTCCCCAAACTTTTCCATCCCTTTCTAAAATTTTTTATTTTTTAAATTTGGAGCAAAATTTTGGGGGGGTAAAGCGGGAAAAAGGGGGGGGGGTAGCAAGGGGAGGTTTAGGGGTTTAAGAAAAGGGTGCTCCTTCCAGGGCTGGCAAAAACCCCCCCCCCCTTTTTGCCACCCGGATCTCGGTTGCAGGACCGTCAGGCCTGTCATCGCGGGTCGGGGCCCCTGTGAATCTCAGAAATAAACAGCGTCCCCAAATTTCTGTCCTTCAGGGGTTTTAATGAAAACCTGCATCCAGCAGTCTTACCCCCTGTCCCCCCATTCCCGGCCACAAATGTTCATCTTCCGCTAAATGTCATCCGCCCAAACATGAAGCAAAGGGGCAGCCCAAATGTAAACGTTTTCCCCCCACTTTTTTTAAACCCCTTTTCTGAAGACCTTTTTGGAGGGAAAAAATTTCGGTTGGGGTCAAATGGCATTTTTAAAAGATCAAGGGTTGATTTAGTTGCTCTGACGGCCCGTTACTGTTCCCATCAGAGGAGGAAAAGGGAAAGCCGGTCAATCGGAAAAAAATTCCCCGGGCGGTCTGAAACCCGCCTTGCAGTGCCCCTTGTTTTGTACCCCGAAGCTTCTGGTTTGCAAAAAATGTCAGGACGACCAAAGTACTGTGTTTTTGATGTGATGATGACATTGCGGATCCATCTGGTCTTTTTCCCCAGAATTTTTCTTTTCGAAGGCCCCTTCATCAGTGGACGAGGAGGAAAACGATGGGGTTGGGGTTCCAAAAAGGGTCCCCCCACCCAAAAAGGGGGGGTGGGCCCGGGGCGCAAAAAAGTCCGCCCGATATGATTCCGCCCAGCCACGGTCAGGGGCCAAAACCCCCCCCCCTCACTTATCGCCACAAAAAAAGGGCCCGGACCTCTCAAGCCCGGGGGCCTTTTTGAGAAAACTCTGATTTACCCAGCGTGTCATATTTCCCCCCTTTTTTCCGTAAACGCATAAATAGAGGCAAAGGGAAACCCTTTTTTGGTTAACCACCACCAAAATGCCCAAAGGGGACTTTAAACGAATTTCATGAGTTGAAATGGAGGGGAACCCCCCCCTTGGCCCAAAAAAAGGCCAGACCCACGCCGGGCCTCCAACCTGTCACACCCTCTGTCTCCCCCCTTTCCTCCCCCCGCCACCCCCCAAGCGTTCCTAGCTGCCCCTGTTCTCAGGGGTCATGATCGGGATTTTGCCTCCCCCTTCGCCTCCACCCTCGCCCGAGTACCACCAAACACCCCGAGACCCATCCTACCCCTTCTCCTCCCCCCAGTTTTAGACCCCACATGCCGGGACAGCGGCCCCCGACTAGCAGGGCCCGCCTTTTCTACCAGGTTTGGGGCGAAGAAACACTTCAAACCCCAAAACCCTCCCCAAAGCCAAAAGGGCCCGAAAAGTCGGCATTTTCCGGCTTTTGGGGCCCTTTGGAAAAAATTGCCTTTCCGTTGGTGGAAACCGATGGGTTTTCCCCCACCTCATGGGCCCCCGGCCCCCCCCAATTTCAAGATGCCGAGCAGGCATTTCTTTGCCAAAAAAAACCGTCCTGCCCTGGGCCCGACAGTGTTTATCTAAAAATTTTTAAACGAGTTGGGCTGCTCTGTTTTTTCCCGGAAAAAATCCAAACTCACCCCCGAAAACTTTGGGCTAGTAAGCAGGCTAAAGGCCCCTATATCTCTGTGGCCCGCTCACTGGGTGAGCTGGGTGGATGTCTCTGGGGGGGACAGTGGCTCTCAGGTCGGCGCAAAGCTTTCAAAATGGGGGGATGGTTTCAGGGCTCTTTCCCCCCAAATTTCCCCTGGTGGCCACGTTTCCCCGAGAAAAACCAAAACCGTTTTTAAATTTAAACTGTCTTGGAGAAGTCCCCACACAGGTCAGGAGTGTGGACGGCTCCCGCAACGAGGGAACCCCAGCGTGGGTGGGTGCAAGAAACCCTTTTGCCAAAGGGAAGGGGGTGTGGGATTAAAGGGGGCGAAATCTGCGGCCCCCCTTAAGATGGGAGGCTGGAGCAAATCCCTTGCCTTTGGACAAGTCAAAGAAAACCCCGTCGGGCCAAAAAAAATTTCTAAAAAAGTAAACCCCGGGGCTGGGCTGCCCGGGTGAAGAAGGCTCGAGGTCGGGGTTCGCCAAATTCCCCCGTTTGCAACCCCCGCTTGTCCCCCCTGGCTGTGTTGCAAACGTCAGCTCGGCCTCCCCTTAAACCGTTTCATTTTTTGACGTGACAACCGCTGGGAATTTCCACCTTTCCCCATGCTCCGCGATTGGGGGCAGCCCGCGCCCCAAAGCCCTTTGCAGTAAAGAAATTGGGCACAAGGCCTGACAAACAAAGGGTTTTCGGACCTCGGGGGGGTTTAGCCCCCGAGAGTGGAGGGGAGGGTGAAAGAGGGTCTGCACCATCCTTGCCCGTTTTGAAGAAAGCCACCAAAATGGTCATTTCGGGGCGATGCCCTTTTCAGCATGAGCCCTTGTGGTGATTTTGTTCTGGGGAAAGATTGGGTTGGACACTCTGAAACATCAGGGCCTGCCCGCGCGGAGGAGGAGATGGACACAGATTTCGGAACGGAAAACTTTCTCTCCCTCGAATCCCCAAGGCCCCGACAGTTTCACCCTTTTTTTCGGTCTTTTAAGCAGTGGTTCGGGGTCCGGGCTAGTTTCAAGGGGGGCCCTTAGCTTCAGGGGGGCAAAACATCTGAGGGGAAGTCGGGCTGTTTTTTGGGGCCCGTGCCGGAGGAAGCGGAGGAGGAGGAGGAAGAGGTATTCCTGACACTGATGTTATGACGTCCCGCCTTGGAAAAAAAAGGGTTTGGGGCGAATTTGAGGTGGGGGAGGAAGATGAGGGGAAAATGGACTTTGTAGTGCCCCCCCGACCCAGAGGCTTGGGAAATCAAGGCTCCCCCTCTCCCTGAGTGCTTGGATGCTCCATTTTCCCCCAAAATGAAACCTCGCATTAAGGCCCCTCAAAAGAAAAAAAGTTACTGGGGGGGGCCCCCCTCCTGGATCCCGGGTACAAAAATTAAAATCGCATTTTCCTTCCCCCCACCCCCCCAAAAAAGGGGTAAAATGCAGGAAATGGAGACCCCTTTCTGATTTTATCAACTGGAGACAAACTTGGGTTTCATTTTGTTCAAATTCTTCAAATTTTCACGGGGGAACAAGCCAGCGACGGTGACAGCGTAGAGTGCCCCGTGCCGTAGCGGGCAGCAGCCCGAGGGAGGAAAGGTTTGGTTTGGCAGAAGGGGCCCAATGGGTTTTAACCCCTGGCAAATTTTTTATTTACCCACCTCACCCAAAGCAAAGCAATGCAGGGGCCCCACTTTCAACACCAGAGACCGGGTTAAAATTTATTGGGGCACGACTTTTCTGCGTTCAAAAAATGATGTTTTTGTATGTGTTCCGGGGCCCAATAGACTTTTTGGGTATCCCAAAAATTTTTTTGAAATGGCCCGAGTGGCTCGCCCCCCCCATTTTGAAAGGGGTTTTTCCCTTTCCCGCAGCCAGCGAAAAATTTGGGGCAGGGGCGTCGTAGGCAAAATTCATTCGGGGCCCCGACCCCGAATTTTAAACCGCCTGTGCCCCCAGTTTTCGGCGGGCTCCAGGCCGCTTTCCCTTTGGGCCTGGAGCGTCCTGTGTGCGGGGGGCGCCCCCGATGTCTTTTTGGCCCGCTCGGGGCCCTTTCAAGAGCCCCGCAGTCAGGTCGGGGGGGGGGCAGGAGGATCCCTTCCCGTCCTGTCTCCTCCCCTTTTATGTACGGGGCTACCGAGCGCCGTACATTAAACTGAGGTCGCAAGGGGGTGGCGCGCCGCTTTCAAACACCCCCTGCGACCGGGGTGGGATCCTCTAAGCCGGCGATTTGCCGGCCGGGAGATCCCCCGGGGCCCCCCGAGACGGCGTAAGGGAAGGGGTGATGCATCACGCTGCTTTTACCGCTCTCAAGCTGCAGGGACCAGGGGGGCGCGGACCGGGCCCATTAGGTAAAATAGGGTTTTTTTTTTTTTATTTTTATTAGGTAAGGGGGCCTGCCCCTGGCTAAAAGGGGGGCAAGGGGAAAATGGCTACAAGGGGGGGAAGGGCACTGGCTACAAGGGGGGAAAAAAGGCTCCAAGGGGGGCAAAGACACTGGTACAAGGGGGGGGGGGGGGGGGGCAAGACACCCCCCCCCCCCAAAAAAGGGGGGGGGGGCTACAAGGGGGGGAAAGACACTGGGGTACAAGGGGGGGCCCAAGGGGCACTGGCTAAAGGGGGGCAGGGCCCAAAACACGGGTACAAGGGGGGCAAGGAAAATGGCTACAAGGGGGGCAAGGGGCAATGGCTACAAGGGGGGGAGGGCAAAAAAACACTGGGCCCACAAGGGGGGCCGGGGAAGACACTGGCCAAGGGGGGCAAGACACTTTTCTACAAGGGGGATTTAAAGGGGTACAAGGGGGCAAATGGTACGGGGCAAAATCAATGGCTACAAGGGGGCATAAGGCTACGGGGCAAGACCTAGCTACAGGGGGGGATAAAAGGGTTTTAGGGGGCAAGGGCACTAGGTTAGGGGGGTTTAAAGGCTTTAAAGGGGGCAAGACACTGGTACAGGGGGGGATAATGGCTACAGGGGAAAAACATGGCTCAAGTGGGCAAAAATGGCTACAGGGGGCATTTTATGGGGTAAGGGGCCCTGTCCCCTGGCTTCAGGGGGATATATGGATAAGGGGGGCATTTTCACTTGGGTACAGGGGGGGCATTTTCACTGGCTACAAAGGGGGGGATATGTGGGGTAAATTTGGGGGATATCATGGCTAAAAGGGGGGGCCCTATCATGGCTACAGGGGGCTTTTTGGCTAAGAGGACTTTTCACGGGGTTTCAGGGGGGCCCTTTTGGGTAGCGGGCATGTCAATGGCTTCAGGGGGGCATGTCACTGGTACAGGGGGGGATATGTGGCTAAAAGGGGCATATCACTGGCTACAGGGGGGTATCACTGGCTTTCAGGGGGGATTTTTTATGTGGGTATGGGGGCGTTAAAAACCCGGGTACAGGGGGCTAATAACCTGATACAAGGAGCATGTTTTCTTTGGGTTCAGGGGGCTATTACGCCTAAAGGGGGCAAAATAAAACCCCCCAGTACAGAGGGGGTTAACTGGATAGAAAGGGGCTTTAATTTAAAATGGCTAGGGGGGGGGCTACAATGGTTTCAGGGGGGGAAATTTCCCGGGTTTTAGGGGCCAAATATTTCCTACAAGGGGGGAATTATTACCTTTTTGGGGGACTATAGATGGGGATTTTGTATAGGGATTGGGAAAATTTTTAGAGGGAAAAAAACTTTATAAAATGGGAGTCTAAGATGTTTGTTTTGTACATTTTTTTAGTGAAGGTTGTGGACGGTTTGAAGAAGCATGGCGTTGGGCCCAAAAGGGGGAAAAAAAAGAAGAAAAAAGAGAACAACCCCTTCAAAAGTCTTTGTAAGTACTAATTGTAACCGCAGTGTAAACTTCTTTTTTTCTCCAAACCTACATACAAAGGCTTTTTCCCCTGTAAAATACTTCGCATTCACAATGAGCGCAAAAAAATTTCCCTGTGCACCCAACCCTACTCAGAAAAAAAAAAGGGCCCCGAGCCCCGGGTGTTTTGGGAAACCCCAGGGAAAACCCCTGCTGAAACGGGCCTTTAGCACAGCCAGAGGGGTCATTTTCAACAAACCATCCGGCCCTTTCCCCCAGATAAAAATGGGTCGTTTTTCTTTCAAACAAGATGAATCAGGGATGGATCTTTTGAAAGATGTTGTGGCCCCAAAATTTCCCAGGTTTACCGTTTTGTTTTTCTGGCTTTCTTCCTTCCTCTTTAAAAAAGAAATGGCCCCCCTTGAAAAACTTATTTTTTTAAAAAGTCATTTCTTCCTGCCAAAATTTTTTTTTCTCAATTCCCAACAGTTCAAATTTTTCTTTGGGTTTTTTTCGTTTAGGGGACTGTAAAGACACCCCAAAGGGTTTTGTGACCAAAACCAAATTCCAAATTTCCACTTTATCTTTAGAATTTTTCCGCCTTTTCCAATTTTTAATTGTCAAAGGGTTTTGGGGTCGTTTTGCCTTTCCAAACAAATTTTTTAAAATAAATGGCTGAGAAGGGCATTTTTATAATTTTTTTTTGGGTCTTGGGTTTCTGTGAATACAAACAAAAAATCGGGGTTCCCCCTTTTGGAAAAAGGAAAAGTGGGGTTTTTTAAGGGGGCATTTTTTCCCCCCCCAATTTTTTAAAAGGGCTGAAAGTCATTTTTTTAATTTTTTTGGGGCATTTCCGCTTTTAAATGCAGCAATACAAAGGGGCCTATTCTAAAAAAATTTTTTTTTCTAAAGACATTTTTTCTTCCCAATTTTAAAAGTTTGGGTAAAGGGGCTGTTTTTGGGAAATTTTTGGGGGCCTTTTTCTTTGACATGCGTATAAAACAGGGCTAATTTTAAAAAAATGTTGTTTCTAAAAAGACATTTGTTTACCAATTTTCAAGAGTTTCCCCAAAGGGGGATGGTGCCGGGCAGGGAAAAGGAAAAGGTAGGACACTGTTAATTTGGGAAACTTTTTGCAAAAAAGACTTGTTTTTGCAAAAAAACAATTTTAAAATAGCTATTAAAACCCCGTATTGAGGGGCAAACCCCTTTAATAAAAAAAAAAATGGGTTTTTTTCCCAGACTTAAACTACTAAAAAAACTTGCATGTACAAAAAAGCTGGGAAAAAAATTCCCCTGAATTTTTACAAGGGAGGTACAAGGGAAAACTAACCCCGATTTTGGGTTTTTCAGAGGACATGGGGAAAGGAGGGGGGGGGCAGAGAACAAAGAACAGAGACAATTTCCTCCAGCACGTTTGGTAAAAAAAGGAAAAGAAAGCCAAGAAAAAAGGGACCTGGTGTAAAAAGGAAAAGTTAACCAAACCCGTTTTCCAAATGAACTAATTGGGCCGCACTCATACGGAGGGGGAAGCGCTACCCAAAGTTTTTGACTGTGTACTGAGGGAAAGGGTGGAGTTCTCAACTTTTCCCCTTCCACACTCTGCTTCAGCACGACAGTTTTCGTTGCTGGTCATCAGGGGATTTTAAAAACCCGGGTTTAAAAGATTGGGCGGGGCGCCAAACCTTTGGGGTCTCACCGACCCCTGTAAACCGGGCCCCGGGGCATACTGCGGCCCGGAAAGATATAGTCTATGTCCAGGGGAAACTAAGATGGGGTTAAAAGGAACCCCTTTTTTTCCCCGGGACTTTTTAATCTAGGTTTATGGGAGGTTTGGGGGGGATGCTTTGGCCCCGACAGAAAAGTCTATGTCCCGTGAAAAATAAAAATGGTGGTTGAAAGACTCATTTTTTTCCCCCCCCTTTTTTAACTTTGGGGGCATGGGGAAAATAGTGGGTCACACCCGGGGAAAAAGACACCGCCCCCAAAATGAAACCCTAGATCTATTCAAAAGAAATAGTGCTCAGCAAAAGCCCGACAACCCCCCAAACTGGGACCCCTTTGCTTATACCCACAGAGAATAAAGGGGCGCACAGGAAACCTGACACCGCCAAAATGTACACATGTCTATACCCCAGAGAATAGGCTCAGACAGGAGCCGAAAAACCGCCAAAAATGTACAAATAGTCATACTCAAAAGAAAAAGTGCTCACACGGAGCCTGACACCGCCTAACTGTACACCTAGCTCTATACTACAGAGAATTGTGCTCCGCAAAAGGGGGCCTACCCCCGCCAAACTGTACACAAGCTCTATAAATACAGAGTTTGCTCGACAGGAACCCGAACCGCCAAACCGTACACAAGCTTTACTACAGAAATAGGCTCACACAGGGGGTTGGGCACCGCCAAAAAACCCTACAAATAGCTCTATCTCAGAAAAAGTGCTCAGGGACCAGGAAACCTTACAACCCCCAAACTGTACACATAACCTATACTCAGAGAATAGTGTAGTCAAGGGGGCCTGACACCCCCCCAAAATGTAACATAGCTCAAAAACTAAAAAGAATAGTGCTCAGCACAGGGGGCCTACACCCCCAAACGTACCCATACTCTTTTACACAGGAAAAGTGCTCAGCACCGGGGAATCCCCCGAAAACCCCCCCCCCCCCCCCCCCCCCCCAAACCGGGGCACCAAAACCCGTAAATCACATAGCTCTATTTCTTACTGAGAATAGTGCTCAGCACAGGAACCTGACAAAAAGCCAAACCGTACACATAGCTCTATATACAGAGAATGTGCTCAGCACAGGAAACCTGACACCGGGCCCAAAACCCTACACATATCTAATCTCAAGAATATGCTCAGCACAGGAGCCTGCAAAACGCCAAATGTAAAAAAATTTAGGCCCCCCCTTTAAAATTTTACTACAGAGAATAGTGCTCACAAAAAAAGCCTGAAAAGCCCAAATGTACACTAGCTTTTACTAAGAGAAAATGCTCAGCACAGGACCCGACACCCCCCCAAACTGTAAAACTTTCCTATACTAAAAGAGAATAGTGCTAGCACAAAAACCCGACTTTCCCCCAAAAACCAAAACCCTAGCCTTTACTACAGAGAATAGTTTCTCCGCAAAGGAACCGACAAAGGCCCCAAATGTACACATTCTCTATATCAGAGAATAGTGCTCAGCACAAGGGGGCCTGAAAAACCCCCCCAAAAATTACACATAGCTCTATTTCTACAGAGAATAGTGCTCAGCACAGGAACCTGACACCGCCAAAAAAGTACCCATTTCTATACTACAGAGATGTGCCCCAGCACAAACCACCACAGCCCAAAAGTACAAAAGCTCTATATACAGTAAAAGTGCTCACCACAGGAAACCTGACCAAAAGCCAAACTGTACACATAGCCCCTATACTCAGAGAATAGTTTCTCAGACAGGGAAACCTGACACCGCCCAAAATGTACACATAGCCCCCTAAAATTCTAAAAAGGAAGAAAAAAGTTCTCAACAAAAAGAAAGGGGTGGGGGCCCACCCCCCAAAAGGGACACATTAAACCTATTAAATCCCGAAATAGTGGGTCAGCACAGGAAACCGCAAACCCCCCAAACTGTCACAAAGCTTCTATTTCTTTCAGAGAATTGTCCCGGCCCCCCAAAGCCAACCCTGGAAATTTAACCGGGGCCCCAAAACCCCAAAAAGTACACAAGCTCTATATACGAGAAAAGTTTCTGGGACGGAAAACCCACCCGCCAAACCGGGACACAAAACTCTATACTACAGAGAATAGTGCTCACCCCAGGGAACCCGACAAAACCCCCAAAAATTTTTACCCATAGTCTATACTACAGGAATATGCTCAGCACAGGAACCTGACACCCCCCAAACCGTACACATAGCTCATACTACAGAAATAGTGCTCAGCACAAACCTGACAAAACCCCCAAACCGTAACTTGCTCTTTACTCAGAGAATAGTGCTCAGCACAAACCTGACCCCCGCCCCAAAAAACCATAGCTCATACTACAGAAATAGTGCCGCCGGGACAGGGGCCTGGAAAAACCGCCAAACTGTACACATAGCTCTATACACAGAGAATTTGTGCTCAGCACAGGAGCCTAAAAAAACCGCCAAACTGTACACAAGCTCTATACTAAAGAAATAGTGCTCAGCACAGGAAAACCGGGGCACCGCCAAAACTGTACCCCATAGCTCTATAATACAGAGAAAATTGATCAGCACAGGAACCTGACGGCGCCAAACTGTACACAAAAACTCAATTTCTGCAAGAATAGTGCCCAGCACAGGAGCCTTACACCCCAAACTGTACACCCTAGCTTATACTACAGAGAAAAGTGCTCACAAGGAGCCTGACAACCCCCAAAACTGTACAAAATAGCTCTATACTAAAAAGAAAAGGGGTCCGAAAAGGGGCCGACCCGCCAAATTTTAAACATAGCTCCCCATATAAAAAGAATAGTGTCAGCAGGTTTGGGGCTCATGGCCCGGGTTCCCCGGACAGGGGAAAAATTTAATGTCCAGTTCAAGTAAATTTATGGTTCAAATCAACTGCCTTCTGCACTTTTTAATTTGGGGTGATCCCGGTTTTTTTGGGAAAGCTGTTGGGACAAGACAGGGATTTGAATGGTCATGCCCTTTTTTTTTTTTTTTTATAAACCCAAGGGGTGTTGCCCAAGAAAAAAAGCAAGGGATCCATTTTTTACTGTTTTTGGATGTTTTAAATTTCCCCTTTTTCCCCCCCCTTTTTTGGGTTTTAAGAAAAGGAAAGGGGTTGTTGTTTTCCCATAGATTTTAAAGGTAACGTCATAATCGATGCTCACAATCAAAACCTTAAACGATGAAGGGGCCCATATTTGACTATCCCCCCCCGATGTCGTTAAACCCAACCCAATCGCTCAAAAACTTCTAATGGGCAATTCGGCGTCCTCATACTAAAACAATTTGGGGGGCGCATAAGGGAAATCGTTCGGAGTAAAGGGATACCCCCCTTTGGTTTCTCTTATTTTAAAAAGGGGTAGGGGCCTTTAGAAGAGGCACTCATTCGGGAGGTTTTAAAGGGGCCTAAAGCTAACCTTCACAAAAGGGCCTTTTTTAAACCCCCTTAAATCCCAGGCCTGAAAAAAGTTAATTTACCAAAACTTTTTTTTTAGTTTTTGCCTCCTTGCGTTTTAAAGTTTTTAAATTTTTTTTTTTTTCAATGACGCAGTTGGATTTATGTTTTCCCTTTTATTCGAGACAAAAATTTTTTACTTTATGGGGGGAAAAACTTTAAATTCACTTAAAAATAAATTGGGATTTAAAAAAAAAATGGTTTGGTTTTTTTTTTTTCATTTTTTTTTTACACCCTTCAATTTCAACTTAATAAACTTTTAGATTAATTCTACAGGTTTTTTACGGTCATTTTGGAAAAACCTAATAATTTTTAAAGGGTTTTTTTTTGTGGTAATTTATGCCAATTATTTTTTTTTTAAAAAAATTTTTTATTTTTGTTATTTATTTATTTTTTCTTTTTTTTTACACTTTTTTTGTTTATTTTTTTTTTTACTTTTTTTTTTAAAAAACCCCCGAAGAAAAGTTTTTTTTCATTTTTTTTTTATTTTTTTTTACCTTTTGTAATTTTTATTAGCATATTCATATATTCTTAAAAAATTATTAAATTTTTGTCAGTTGACACAAGCATGATTAGGACAGCAAAAACAGTCTGGGCCTGGTTTACTGGCTTATGACAAAAGACAGCCCCCCGGGGTTCCCCTTTTTCCAAAGGGCTGACTCTGCAGCCGTTTCCCCGGGGTCTGGTTTGGGTCAGGGGGGGTTCCCATCACCCTACAGAGCATGGGGAAACCCCTTTTATTTTCGCTTTCGGGGGAACGCACCGCTGCAAACAAAGGGTTAAAAACAACCCGGGGTTTCAGAGGGTTTTCCCCCGCTCCCGGGGCTCACAGGGCATGCTCTGGGGGCAGTGGTTTTGAGTCAGCCCTGAAATTTTAGCGTGCTGCAAGCGCCAGGGGCCGCAAACTCCGAAAATCTAAAAGCGACGCCAAAAGACGCGCTGTAGACAAAAACCCCGGCCCCCAACCCACGTCAAAATTTAGTGGGCGGTTTGTTTTAAGGGGTTTAAAAGAACCCCTTAAAAATATATCAAGTTCGATATTAGCCTAGTGCTAGATAAGACGGAGAAACTATTAATGTACTCCAAGCAAAAATTCTATGAATGAGGAAATAACCTCAACGTTTCTACTAGCCAGTTTTTGGGAAAATTTAAACCCCGAAAAGGGGACACGCAAGCTAATTTAAAATTTTAAAGGCAGACTGGTATATTTTTCCCAAAATGCCTTTTGTCCTTTTTTAAAAATTTATTTTTTTGGACCTAAATTTTATTCGAATTTCCCGTTAAACCCGACCAAAAAAAACACTTAAACAAAGCCCCTTTGAGAAATCAATTTTTCCTAGGCCCCGCAAGGCATTACAGAGTTTAATGCGCTGATTCTACCAGAGGAAACTGAGGGAGTTCTGAAAAATTTTGCCAACAAAGTCACTGTCCAACAGGCTGACTTATTTTTTACTCCCAAAAAGTATTTCCCCCTTCAAGCCCACCTTCCTATAAACTCTTTTAAACCCAAGGATCCGGCCCCGGGCCACCATGCACACTTTTAAAAAAACCCCTCACCCCTAACCCGGGATAAGTCAATGGCCCTCCTTTATCGACCCATAACTCTTCTAAACTCAGACCTTAAGGTCTTTACGAAGATTCTGGTGGACCAGCTGGCCCTCTGGCTCCACCTACTGATACACAAAGATCAGGTGGGCTTTGTGGTTGGCAGACAGGGTGCGGACTACACTCGGACGGCGTTGGATTTAATAGAAATGGCCAATCGACAAGATCAAGAGTCTAGACACAAAAAGCATTCAACCGCTTGAATTGGTCCATCTTATTTACTGTGCTGGGAGCATACGGATTACAAGGCCCATTTATGGAGGCTGTAAGAAGTTTGTATCGTCATCCCCCCCCAAAAAATCCTTTCCCCCAACGTTTGTCTGCGCCCTTCAGTTTAAAAAATGCACCAGGCGGGGTTTTCCACTTTCCCCCCTTTTGTTTGCTGTTTTACACCCCCCTAGCAGGGGCATACGCCAAATCCCAAAAGGGGGTGGTTCTAAAGGGATTCAAACTTTCACTGCGGTGATATTTTTTTTGCCCCATGACCCCCCCCAAAAGTACCTCCCTAATTTTTTCTCCTGGGGGAGCTTGGGGACTCTCTGAAGACGGGTGCTACCCTAAATAAGTGCAAACACAGACCAAAAGACAAACGAACATAAACACAATAAAAGAAAAGTCAAAGCCAGTAATAGGTCGGGCACAGCATACAAAAATCAGCAGCAAAAAATGTTAAAAACAACAAGGTAAGGTAACAAGAAAATCCAAAAAAAGAAAGGGCTATATAGGAACGGGGAAAACCCAATAGCTGGCAAGGGGACCAAAAGGGAAAAAACAGAGGCACAGAACATGTGATAGGTGGAAAAAAACAAAGACCGTTTAGAAAACAAGACTGAAATTAAAAGGAAACCAGGTTAACTAAACAAGTGGGAGATCCTGGCCAGGGCCGGGAACAAAAAAGAATAAGAGAATAAAATTCACACTTTTTAAAACAAAACTGGCTCAGTAAGAAACCAGGGTTTTGTGCAAAGGGCCCGTGGCGGGGACCAAGCCCAAAGTTTGGGGTTTTCCGGGCAAACTGACAAGCCCCCGCTAAGGGGGGCCATGGCCTTCAGCCCCTTTAGCTTAGCAGGGGCGCTTGGTGAAATTTTTCCTTTTATAGGCTTGGAAAACACTTTGCTGGGGAACTCGAAGACGGGATATTTTGGGGCGGGTCGGCGTTTTTTTTTGATTTGTTTTAATGGGCTTTTTTCAGACCTTTGACTCCTAGCCCCAAATGTCAAAGTCATTAACGGCGGATTCTATTTTATTTCGCAACCTTTAGCGCAGAGTACATGATTGGAAAACCATCCTCACGCAAAAAAAGGGGGAAAATCAGAAAGGGGCAAACTTTGTGACCAATAGCGAGGACGCTAGATCAGAAGCAAGGTGGCCCAAAACTACTCCCCAGAAAAAATCTACAGGTCCTCAGTATTTAAATGCATGATTCTCTTCCGGGGGGACATTGACTTTGCCTATGGTTTTAAGCATCAGGGCCGGTGGGAACAGAATATCCCCAACTCAAATCAAAAAACGTGAATGAAATAGGATTTTCATTCGGAAAATCAGAGTTTATTACGAACACACCAAGGGTAAACAGCCTTATAAGAGAACCACTGATCGCCCAAAAGAACCAACCAGTGGTCCCCGAGTCAAACCAGGATTTGGAGACGGAGCCAGGCAACGCAAGAATAAAATCTGCAGCATTTTTTCCATGACAAAAATAAAGCTTTTCATTGGAACTCCCAACATTCAAATGATTTTGAGTAGAAAAATTATTCTTTCTCTGTTGGGGGGGGTAAATCACATCTGAAACCAAAAAGGGGGAAACTCAATGGAACAGTTACAAACCCAAGGCTTGAAAACAACCAACTGGAAAAATAGCAGCACGCCCGAGTCAATCAGGGCCTTGGCAAGCAAATTTTTGAATTAAAACCAAGGTTAGGGCAAAAAAAACTTTTTACCCCAAAAATTAGGAGGTACCTGTATATTGATTACCCTTTCCTTTGGAAAAATTTTTTCAGGGGTTTGGTTTTTTCCCCGGGTCACTTGGGTCAGTGGGAAAACCTTTTCCCGGGAAAATGGGCAGGTTTTTCCACAAAAAAGACCCCAAGGCATTCTCCCAAAAACCCATTTTCTCCTTTAGGTGGCAGCAGACGTTTGAACCCCAAAACCTTTTTGGGTTTTTCTTCAGAAGTTTTGAAAGGGGGCCCCGGGGTTTAAGATAGAAAGGGAAATTTTTCCCCAAAAAGGGATTAAAAAGATTTTTTCAGGAAAGTCTGACTTGAACTGAAACATCCCACCCCCTTTTCCTTTTTTCCCGCCCTCTCCCTTAGTCCCCTTTTGTCAATTGTCACGGTAAATTCATAAAGTTTATTTAGGTTTTCAGGGGGTTTGGGGGGGCTTTACCATGCATCTTTTAAACCCCATCAATGGCCTTTTCTGAAGAGGGTTTTTTAAAAGGTCGGGGCAGACCAACCCCCCGGGGCAAAAGTACACCATTGGCGGAAATCGGAACAGTAGTCTTTACCAACGAGGCCCCGCTGAATAAAAAAGAGATAAGTTTTTTGCCCCTTTCCGCACAGTTTTGGGGGTTATCAAAAGACATGGGCCCAAAAACCTGGGAAAAAAACTGAAATCGGAAAAACCCCCTCCGGGGCTTCAGGGGCAAGCTAATGGCCCCCAAACCCGGGGGGGCCCCGGAAGGGGGGGGACACCAAATCCCTACCTTTTCAGCCTCGGGGGGGAAAAAAAAATTTAAGTGAAAAAACAGGTGATAGGATTCCCTGAAGGGTTTGGAAAAACTGTCAGGTTTTTCCTTTAAAGGATCCGGGAGAAACATCTTTGATTTTAAAAATGGAAGCTGGGTTTTCCAAAAAAAGGGGCCCGGGGCGGACCCCAGACGGGGGGGGCAAACAAAACCGGGGAAAAATGGGGGGGCGTTATTTGGCTCCGAAGCTGCGAGAATTTTTGGTTTTAAAAAGCCCCACCTTTCCCCGAAGCTGAGTTGTCAAATCGTTCAGGCGGTCGGTGGGCCCACAAACCGGTACCCATATTAAAAACCCCCGGGGGGGGTTGGTTAGGGAAAAAGGTTACTTTAAAAAGTAAGGACCAGTCAGGGGGGGCAAAAAGCAAAAACAGACGAAGGTGGGCCCCTTTACCTGGGCCCCAAACCCCTGTTTCCCCGCCTCAAAGGGGCGGCCCCCCCCTTTGAAGACTGGCGCTACACTAAAAAAAGTGCAAAAAAACAGACAAAGGGCAAACGAACATGGAACACAATAAAGAGAAGTCAGACCCAGCCAGGGAATAACCGGGCGTCAAAGCAGTAAAAATCAGAAAGGGAGAAAATGTCGAAAACAAGCCCGGTAAGTTGACCAAAAATTTCCCAAAAAGAAAAGGGCTAGTAGGGAAAGAACCCAATATAAACAGGGAAAGGTTACGGTAAAGGGGTCCTTTTATAGGAAAAAAGAGAACACAGAACAATGTTTTAGGTGAAACAAAAACCCGAAGACCGATTGGAAAACAAAAGGAAACCCCGGGGGCATAAAAAAAAATGCTGGAAGATTTCCTGGCCCCCGGGAAAATTTTTCCCGGAATCAATTAACATAAAAGAGAAGTAGATCGAGTTCAAACTGCTAAAACAAATGTAACAACCCGGATACCGATGGTGTTGGGGTCAGGTATATATATATATATATATATATATATATATATAATATATATATATATATATATATATATATATATATATATATATATATATATATATATTATATATATATATATATATATCACAGTTAGGATACACAGTATGGCCGGTAGGATGACCCTGGTCCCGGATATCCAGAGAAACCTTTAAATGTCCCCAACTACCCGCCTCCACGTGGCACCTTACAATGATGACAGACAACTAAGCTTTGGGGATAGTTGTTGCTCCGTTACTTAGCAGGACGAGGTAATACAGATGTACAGTTATGATGATGATAGTGAACTTCACAAACAATACAGTGGCTGCTATAGGAGATATCCAAGTGATCAGGTGATGGAGTAGTTAGATAACAGTCTCTATTGCTAACTTGTAGGTACTTGGGTAGTTTACTATATATGATGCTAATGATGGCCTGCATCCAGGGGGCTGTGCCTCAACGACTGGGTACACATAAATACAGAAGCAGGGGACTGTGACGGGAGACCCTTTCTTAAAACCGTGTCCCACAGACTTATTTGAGAACTGTGTATTGATCCCAGGCGTATGGATGAAAAGGTCTGTAGTATTTGGTAGTAGCAGATTGGGATTTCAGAGGAAAATGCTCTCTGCTAAAGTACTTGATTGTAGGAAAAGAGGTATTCAGTAGTTCAGCATAAAAGGCTAAGACTTCTCTTGGTAATGCTGTAGGAAATGGTATATTTTAAAGATACCTCACTGAGTTGTATTCAGCCCCTGTGCTAAGAACACCCTCTCCTGCTCCAAGCCAACGGTTGTAACTGAACTTCACCTCCAGGCCCAAATAGGAGAGCCTGATTGGTTCTGGAGGACACCTGATTATAACGGACATTCTTGTACATTTAAGATACATTCATAATGACTCGACAAAAACAGGGATCTATGGGAAATGTAGTTTTCTAAAGCATCCACAAGATGGTCATGGTTTACAAACTCCATATATATGTGTGCTGGCTTTTATAAAATGGAGAAAGAGATGGGGAGATATCTCGTATGTAAATGTTCATTATTACAACGGCCTGAAAGGACTATTAAAGGGAAAGGGACGAGCAGTACCGGGACATTACACAAATACTAGGCATCAGGTAAGAAACCAGGGTCGCCGTGGCAGGCGACCAGAGCCCAAAGCTGGGGTCTGCCGGGCATGATCATGACAAGAAAACTGCTTTCTTTTGAGGACATCAAAACTACATTGGTGTCGGATGTGATGTATTATTCCTACCTACAAATTGGACATTTTATGCATCAGTTGCTTCATACTGATATGAAGGGTATTTCCCCAAACCATTTTGAATGTTTTGTAAGGCGGGCCATTACTAAAGGCTATTCTGCCATAAACCAAAACTTTTGTGCCCCCGACCCCGAAATCCCCTAAAACATAAATTTAAGAAAAATTTGGGGATAGGCTTGGGAACTGTATCTCTCTCGGGAATGGGGGTTGTATGGCGAGGGCGTTTTAACCCTATTGTGTGACAATTTTAAGGAAAACAATAAAAAGGAAATTATTCTTTTTGGTATCTACCCCATCCAGATCATAAATTCAACCTACAGATCTAATCATTGTTGGGGGGGTTTTGAAAAGGGAAGGGGGCATTCTTTTTAAAATCTACTGGAGTGTACAGATTCGTCCTTTTGGGGGAGTACACTCCTAATGAGTTACAGGTAAACGTCCCCTTGTCCAAGATTTTCCTGCTGAACCTAACACTGCAATCGTGGGGGGGGCAGCCCCAATTTTGATATTACACATTCTTACGCAGCTGGTGCCTATTGCCGGAAAGTTGGAAATCCCCCTTTCCCCTCTCTAATTTTGATTTTTGAAAAGGATGGGTTTGCGCAAAAAAGGGAATTTTAAAGCGCTCCTCAACAACCAATAATACGTTTATAAGATAGGGGGCTTTTAGGATGATCCCCTTAACCGTGGCTTTTGCTTGAATGTTGAATCCCATATATATTTCTAGACGAATGATCCCACCCCCATCGTTTTTTCCCCAGTTTTAGTTTTTGCTTGTCGGGAAAAAAATTTTTTAATAGTGACTTTGAGGCATTAATTTTTAAAAGGGTATTACAATGATTGTTTACCTCCTTTTTTAAGGGGAATAGTGTCAGTGAATGTAATAGAATAACCTGTGTAAAAACACAATACCTCTACGGAGTTATTTTTTATTTCATTAAATTTTTTGGAGACACCTTGGAAAATATCTTTAATAAAATACAAAAAACTTCGTTAATTATAGAAAACACAGTAAAAATAAAATGTTTTTAGACAATATTTTTCATTTTTTTTTGAGTAAATCAAAAATTTTACTAAAACGTTATTTTTGGTTATTTTTAATTACAAATTATTGCAAATTTTAATTAGGTGCTTTTTAAAGCGTTCACAGTTTGCCAGAAAAAGTTGCAATATTACACAATCGGATTGTCAAGGCTGCTGTTTCTATTTATCTTTTTCGCACTCCCAAGAAAAATTTCCTATGAATTATTTTTTTAAACCGAGGCTAAGTAGAAGCTTGCTTCACAGGAAATCAATGCCATTTCAGATACTGACCTGTTAACAGTGACATCCATAAGCAGCAAATCCTAAGAAAATGTATTGGTTTTTGTTTGCAACTGTAGAATGTCATGTCTGAACTGCAAAACTCCACTTTTTAATGGAAAAAAATAGGGAGCAAGGACAACACCCTGAGATTGCATTTGTATGTCATCAGTACATGTACAGTACTAAACATAAAAAAAAAACCTTTTTCACTGCCAACTTTTTGCCAGCAAATAATCTACCCGATTGCCATAAAGACATGTTTCCATTCCCACTTGATGACCAAAAAAAAAGGGTTAAATACCATCAAAGTTCGAACCCCACTTACCTCAGGTACGGGCCTCAGAAGGGGCCTGTGATCAGAAAGGAGAGTAGGTCGTCATGAAAACCCCTTTTATTCTTTTTCTAGGGGAAATTCCAATATAGCGAACACACACTTACTGCTCTAAAATTACCATGGAACAAAGTGCGAAGCTCTCTGTTTTGAACAGAGCCTTTCAAGGGTCTGTTCTTGAAAGAGGTGCAGAGGTGGGATCCACAGCTACCCCTTTTGATGGGCATTCTTTTGAATTTTTTTAAAAAAGTGTGAGATGTAAACATTCCTTTTAACTTTAGAATTTTAGTATTATTTCCAAATTGGTGTTTTGTATTTTTTTGTGCCTCCCGAAAATGCAAACCCCACGAACATCTTTTCATTTAGGTTTGTTTTTTAAAATTTTTACAAAGTGGTTTAAATAACAGCCTCCCTTGGAGGGGGGGATGTTTTTAAATCCCCTTCTCCCCCCGCCAGCTTTATGGTATATCTAGCATTTTTAATAGAAAAAGGGGTTGGCCTGTTTAAATCTTCCTCCAATCAGTTGGCAGGAACAAATGTGGAGTAGTCAGCAATTCCCCACAAAAAGTAAAACACGCAAACCGTCCTTTCCCCATTAAAAATGGAATTCAACCCAAAAAAGATCAAAAATTTTATAAAAAAAACCATTTGGATCGCTGCGTGCAAAAAAAACCCTACCCCATAAATCTGCCTTTTATTTAACCAAACCCCATAAAGACGAAAAAAAAACCCCAAAATATCAAACTGTATTTTTGTTCTTTTGCGATACACAAAAAAGGGAATGAAAAGCGATCAGCAAAAAGCCAACAGTCCAATAAAATCATCGTTTTTCTCTAAAAAAAGAAGCCCTTACACTTTTTCCGTATATGGTAAAATAAAAAAGTTTTATGGCTATCAGAATACAGTGATGCATAAATATTCTTTCACACAATAAAAACACTTTTTTTAAGTGCTACAAAATATAAAAAAAACAATAAAATTTTGTTTTTTGAATCAAGTCCCCCCCGGGATAATTCATGCAAAAAATACTGCATGGGAGTGCTGTAGAAAATAAAAAAATTCCTTACAGGATTCTGGATTTTCTTCATCCCCTCCCCCAAAAAACAGAAATTTAAAAAACAAACAAAAAAATCAACCCAAAGAAAATTTAAAATCATACTGCAAAAAACAAACTCAAACACAGCTCAGTATACAGATTAATAAAAAAAAAGTAATGGCTCTCAGACTATGGTGATGCAGAAACAGGTTTCCTTTTTTAAATAAGTGTTTTTATTGTGCAAAAGCGTAAAACAGTATAAAATTTGGTAACCGAATCGTATGACCTTCGAATAAAAGTTTACAGTCTAATACCACACGGACTGCTGAAAAAAATAAAGAAACTAAAACCCGAATTCTGTATTTTGTTCACCTGTCTCCAAAAAACCTTAAAAAAAAGATCAAAGTGCCAAATGAAAATCCAAATGGGACTAATAAAATTCAACTCACCTGTAAAAAAACAAGCCCCCAAAAAAACTTCTTAAAGCAAAAATAAAAAATTTTTTGGGAGAACATGACAAAAAAAAAACAATTTTTTTTCTAAACATTTCAATTGTATAGAGTATGAAATAAAAAAAAAAATATAAAATTGATATGGTTTTTAATTGCCGACCTGCATAGTAAAAGTTATCATGCCACTTTAAAAGCATGGCAAAACGGATACAAAAAAAAACCCCCAAAAAAAAAGGCGGATTTTATTTTTTTTATTTTATGCCCAATTCTTTAAAATGTGAAACACTTGTGGGCCAAAATGGGACTAAATTTAAATTCCCCAAGGATGCAAAATCCAAAATACCTAAGCCCGGAAAAATTTCATCTGTTTTAGTACTTTTAGGGGTTGTAAAACGCATGGAATTTCCAAATTTTTTCATTTCTAAAACCAAATCCCCTTCCTCCCTGGAACCCTGTTTTTTGTTCCCAAACAAAGTTTACACCCCCCATATTGGGGATTACCGAAAATTGGAAAAATTCTTAACAAATTTGAGGTGCTTTTTTTCCAGGGTTCCTTGAAAAAGGGAAACATTTTTCCCGCTAAAATTGCTAATATTGGGGAAAAAAGTTTTTACATTTTTACGCCCAAAGCTAACCAAAAAGTAAAAACTTTTGTGGGGTCAAAATACACAAAACCTTTTGGATACATTACTCAAAGACTGAGGTTCAAAAATTTGGTCTTTTTTTAAAAGTATTTTTTACTTTTGGTACCTTAGGGTGTTTGAAAAGAAATGGGCCTAAAAAATCCAAAAAAATGCCCAAAAAACCCGTAGCTGTATTCTAGGCTTTTGGTTTTTACTCAAATAGTCACTAGGGCCAAATAAGATATAATTTAAATCTGCAAAAAATTTTTGGGGAAAAAAAAATTTAATAGTGTTTTTCCCTTATAACATTTTACGGCAAATTAGGGTTTTGTTACTCCAATGGAGGGGGGGCCCGAGTTTTTTTAGCTCCTTACCATAAAAACTCCCTTGAAAAGCCTGGGGGTGTAGAAAAACCTTTGGGCGTCTTTGATGTCACCAGCCCCAGGTGCATTGTGGACCCCTTTTCGGGGAGGTGAGTGAAGTCACTATAAAGCCGTATAGAGCAGCAAAGCGTGTACGACTCATGTATACCATGATTGAAGATCACTGTTTTCAAAAACC
The DNA here is from genome assembly GCA_025379985.1 of Phyllomedusa bahiana. Lineage (NCBI taxonomy): Eukaryota > Metazoa > Chordata > Amphibia > Anura > Hylidae > Phyllomedusa > Phyllomedusa bahiana. The sequence goes on from JAODAL010040505.1 coordinate 24,989, forward strand.
CATCTGAAAAAAGGTGTCCCAAAATAAAAAAAAAATAAAAAACAAAAAACCCGAAAATAAAATAAAAACACATACAGCCCTTTTTCCCTTTACAAAACAGCAATTGCCCCCCCAAAAAAAAAAAGAAATAAAGTAATCAATTTGGTTTCCCCGGCTGAAACAACCTACCCATAAATTAACCCGCACGGTAAAATGCCATTAAAAAAAAAAAAAAAAAAAAAGTCACAGAATTGCGATTTTTGTTTTCCCACAGCGCATAAAATGGAATAAAAAGTGATCAAAAACTCATATAGTCCCCAAAGTGATACCAATAAAAAGTCAGTTCATCCTGACCAAAAAAAAAATCCCTCACACAGCTCTATATATGGAAAAATAAAAAGTTATGGTCATCAAATAACGACGACGCATAAATTTTTTTTTTACACAATAAAACACTTATTAAAGCTTTTCAACATAAAAAACTGTAAAAATTTGAGTAAACTCCATAACCGTATCAATCCACAGAGTAAAACTGACTTGTCACGGATACTACAACAGTCAGCGCTTTTTAAAATAAAAACATTACTAGGTTTGCCAGTATTTTTTTCAGCCTGCCGTAAAAAAAAGATTTAAACGCAATCAAAATGCCTTGTCCTCCAAAAAATTATAGCAATAAAAACGTAAAAATCATCCCACAAAAAAAAACCCCAATACAGCTCCGTACACAGAAAAATAAAAAAGACTTTTGGCGATTCAAATAACGTTTTTTAAAAACTTTTTGGAATAAAAGTGTTTTTTATTGTGTAAAAAGCAATAAAACATAAAAAGATACAAATTGGGTACGCTGTAATGATATTGCCCTGCTAGCAAAGGTAGTGTCCCACAGTTCACGCGGCGGTCCCTGCTATGAACCGTCAGTGTGCCGCTTCTCATGTCACCCAGCCGTGGCTGCGGCATCCGCTGGGTGCCTGGCTCTTTGAAACGCACCTGTCCCGGCTCCTGCCAGTCTTACAGCCATTCCTGCTGGCAAGTTTGAGTCTCCGTTGCTTCCTCCAGGGTCCCTGGTGTCTAGGGGCGTGCGCATGGCACTGCACTCCATTTGAAAAAGTGTTCCTGTTTCCTGCCCCGTGACCTCTGAACCCTGGTTACTTATGAATTCTTACTCTGCTCCTGGTGTCCCGTTCGTTGTTGTGTGTATCCTGCACAGAGTTTGACCCCTTAGCTGCTGGATTGCTGCTGACTCATTATACATTTACTTGTACGTTTATCTGCCACCTGCTGAGCACCTGCCACTGCACCAGTCTGCTATACCTACTGTTACCTGGCACCATACCTGTCTGCTACCATCGTGGACTGTGCCATATGTCCACCATTTACACCTGGACTGTGCCATACGTTTACAGCTACTCCGGCGGTGCCCTGTCTTCATTCCAGCACTGGCTATCCTGACCTGCACTTCAGCTACCCACCGCATGTCTCACCATCTGCGCCCGCGGTGAGCCCAGAGGATCCGTCTTACCCGGACGTTTCCAGGCATCTTAGTTGGAAATTGTTACAGTATGAACTGACCATAAAATATGGATCCCGTCGGAGTGACCCTGCCTGACCTCGTAGCCGTTGTGAACCATCATGGCACGCACCTGGAGCAACTTTTCCAAACTGCAGACTTTTTACCATCTGTCTGGACGAAGTCGTGTCTGCACTGGCACCTACACGTGCTCCACTACCTGCTGTGGTTCTGCCTCCTGCTGCCATGTCCAGTCCCAGTCTGCATCTGCCTCTGCCTGTCTGTTATTCTGGAGACCCCCATATGTGTCGTGGCTTCCTCAATCAGTGCACAATCCACTTTGAGGTCCTGGCTCACCAGTTTTCTTCTGACCGTGCCAAGGTGGCCTTCATCATTAGCCTCCTGTCAGGTGAAGCCTTGGCCTGGGTCTCACCTCTTTGGGAGAAAAGGGATCCGCTGACAGGGGACCTCCAGGAGTTCCTGAGCGCCTTCAGAAAGACCTTCGAGCTACATGGGCGCAATACATCTGTGGCATCTTCTGTGCTCCGGTTCCGTCAAGGTGACTCCAACGTGGGCCAGTATGCCATCCAGTTCCAAACGCTGGCCTTCGAGCCTACTTGGAACAATGAGGCTCTCGTTGCTGCTTCCTGAGGGGGGGGGGGCCTCGATGGACACAACAAGGATGAGTTGGCTGGTCGTGAATTGCCTACCACCCTGTACGACCGAATCACGCTGGCTACCCGGATCGACATCCGTTTTACTGAGAGGGAGTTAGAGCTTCGTCAACAGCCAGTGTCCACCTGGCCTCGCAAGCCTCCGCGCCTTGTACCAGCAACCCCGAGTCCACCTCACCTGACACCTGCATTCCCACAAGATGGAAGTCAACCGCACTCATCTTTCTACTGAGGAACGCAACCGTCGATACAGCTTAAATCAATGCCTCTACTGTGGTGGTGCCGGACATTATCTGAAGGACTGCCCAGTCCGTTCACCTGCGTCCCGTGAATCCGAGTGCTTAGGTTTCATTGGTGAGGTGATGCTGTGTCTGCTCATCGTTTGACCACTCCGGTCACTCTATGCTTTTCATCTGGTACTGCCTATGAAGTTCCTGCTCTGCTGGATTCCAGCTCCTCAGAGAATTTCATCCATCCGTCTCTACTGGAGAAGTTCGGCCTGCCTGTCTCCCATCTAGAGAAGCCCCTACATTTTTCATCTATCAATGGGGAGATCCTGAAGGAGCCAGTCCAGTTCCGTACCCTGCCTGTGTCTCTCAGAATTGGAAGTTCCCACCAGGAAAAGATTTCCTTCTACGTCCTTCCAAGTTCATCTGCTCCAGTCCTGCTCGAGCTTGCGTGGTTCCAGCTTTACAACCCATCCCTGGTTTGGAAAACTGGTATAATCGTCCACTGGGGCAAGCATTGCCACTCTCGCTGCCTCAAGCCTGCCCATCCAGTGCAATCCCACCAACCCGTTTCTCTGCCCGTTTCTGCTGTTCTGCCTTTGGAGGAACTTCAAGTACAGGAGGAGCCTCTCGTCTGTCATGACACCTCTGCAGGGGACCCACCCTACACTACTGTAAATGACTGTATATGTCTCTACTCTGCCTCTCTCTTTCTATACTTTCTTGCTTCTTCTGAGGATGCATATGCAGTTAAAAAACAACTCTAGGTCTACCATGCTCAGGGGCCCACCATGGGGTTTCAACTATTCCCCTGTGGGCCAGTCAGAGCCTGCATGCAGCCACCTTTGATCCTCCTGGCTACTAGGAGAGGTGGCCCCTCCTGCTGCTATTTATTCCTCTGTAGGTTCAGCTAGGTGTGGCTTATCTAGACAATCCTCTTCCACCTGGGGCTATATTAAGCAGTCTCTCCCACAGCTCTGGGCCTGATCCTTGTGTTTAGCATGTTGTGCTTTGCCTCGGGTCTTGTTATCCAGTCTTGTCATGTTTATGTCTGCCTGCCTAGTTGTTCTTAACCTCATGTTTATGTCTGGGCTCTTTGTCGCACCTGGTGGTCATTGGGGTAAGCCAACCTTACTATCAAAGGCTCTGTGAAGAACCCAAGGGCTGCTTAGTCAGGCCCCCTCGGAGTAAGCCCGGGTAATGGCACTGTGGTCCACTTCCGCCATTGAAAACGTGACAACATGGATTACTGGAACCATGTCCTGTGATCTGATGAGAACAAGATAAACTTATTTGGTTCAGATAGTGTCAGGTGTAAGGTGGCAGCAAGTTGAGGATTACAAAGACAAGTGTGTCTTGCCTACAGTCAAGCATGGTAGAGAAAGTTTTCATGGTTTGGGCGGGTTGCTGTGGGAAGTTCATTGAGGGAACCCATAAACGTCAACATTATTTTTTAAATACTGAAGCAAAACATGATATCTTCCCTTTGGAAGCTGGACCACAGGGAAGTATTCCATCATGATAACAACCCCTAAAACACCGCCAAGATGACCACTGCCTTGCTAAAGAAGGTAAAGCAAAAACTACTACAATCAGAAGAAAAAATGTCTATAAAATACAAAACTTTTATTGATACAAAAAATACAGATAAAACTTATATCACAACATATTAAAAATACACTAATGGGGAAAGCCAGTACCAAAAGGGTAATGTTCTCAGTTATATATAATGAAAATGTCATTTATAATTCGAAAGGTATCCAGCACACGTGATCCAGCAGGTTAATAATGAAAAAAAAATGCACTTTCTTTTGAAGATTAGTTAAGAACATAATAAAAATCATAGGAAAGCTACAAAGTTTACCTTTTTCGAGCGAAAACACATGGCTCTTAGTCGTAACAAACAAATAGCTACTCACTCTTCAATATAAATCCTTCCCGAGACTAATCAGTGCTAGCATCTGTGCTTTAACTCCCTCCTGACCAAATGGAAAGAAGAGAACATATTTAACCATAAATATACATCTAATAGACTAGAAAAAACAAGAACAGCATTTATAAAAATGGATCAATATAGATACATGAGGTCCGATTTATAGTTTAGACCTCTCGGATATGTAGGGCGATACGTACGAATTCGAATGCGTACTTTTTCTTTAACTTGGCGCCGACACCACAGTTCTAAATAGATATAGAAGAGTGTAGAATAAGACAGATTTTTGGCGAAATTATATAGAGCTTTAATGCGCAAACTTGCCGCACTAAGTTTAAATGTAGTGCGCCAAAATCTGTCATATTATACACTCTTCTATATCTATTTAGAACTGTGGTTGTCGGTGCCAAGTTAAAGAAAAAGTACGCATTCAATTCTTTACATTTTCGCCCTCTTAATGTTTTAATGCTCGGATTATGAGATTCTGAGAGTGTAAAATACGAAAGATTTTTTGCGCATTACATAGAGCTTAATACGCCAAGTTTGCGGCAAAAATCTTCATACTGTCGTATTCTACACTCTTCTATATCTATTTAGAACTGTGGTGTCGGCGCCAAGTAAAAAAAAGTACGCATTCGAATTCATACCTGTCGCCCCTAGTGTCTAAAGTGAGGATCCACTAAGCCTCCCGGTTGGTGAGGCATTTCCTCCAATCCCCACCTCGTACAGGTTTGTTAACTTTTTCTGTAGCTCTCACCTTAAAAAAATTCTAAGCTGCTTTGATGTATCTCTTTAAAATGTTTGGAAGCTCCTGACAGGTTATGTGCATTAAGATTTTTAATGTCATATATGTGTTCCCGTCTTCTTATGTGAAGACTCCTAGTCGTACATCCAATATATTGTAGCTTTCACTGCTCACACCAAACTATGTATATAACATACCGTATATACTCCAGTATAAGCTGAGTTTTTCACCCAAAAAAATGTGCTGAAAAATGCGACCTCGGCTTATGCTCGAGTCACTGTCGGCGCTCGGGCGCTGCGATGGCCCGAGTGCCGACAGGGACGCTTTAGCTATATGCGACTCCTCAGGGAGAGCATATAACTGATTGCTGAGTAGCTCGCAGCGTCCGGGCACTGCGGTGGCCCAGGCGCTGTCAGCGATCTCTTCCCCTGCATGCGAATCCTCCGGAGCGCATAGAGGGGAAGATACCACTGCGGAGCAGAGAGCGAGCGCTCCGTGCTCCGCAGTGGACTCCGGAGGCCGCAGACTGGCGGCTGTCCGGAGTTTCAGGCACAGGCAGCGTGATGACATCACCCGCCTGTGCCGAGAAGAGCACGCGGGAAGGCGGAGCAGCGGGGATCAAGGTAGGTGGTTGTTTTTTTGTTTTAAAACCCTGCCCATACCTGCGTATTGCCTACCCATACCTGCCTATAGCCTTCCTATACCTGCTAGGTGGACCTATAGCCTGCTATACCTGCCCATACCCTGCCTATAGCCTGCCCATTTCCTGCCTATAGCTTTCCTATACCTGCTAGGGGACCTATAGCCTGCCTATACCTGCTTATAAACCTGCCCATACCTTTTGCCTATAGCCTGCCCAAAACCTGCCCTATACCTGCTAGGGGGGGATCTATAGCTGCCCCCACCTGCCTATAGCCTTCCTATACTGCTGGGGGACCTATAGCCTGCCTACACCTGCCTTATAGCTTCCTTTTACCTGCTAGGGGGACCTATAGCCTGCCTATACCTGCCCATACCCTGCCTATAGCCTGCCCATACCTGCCTATAGCCTTCCTATACCTGCTAGGGGGACCTATAGCCTGCCTACACCTGCCTATAGCCTTCCTATACCTGCTAGGGGGACCTATAGCCTGCCTATACCTGCCCATACCTGCCTATAGCCTGCCAAGAACGGCCTATAGCCTGCCTATACCAGCTGGGGGACTATACCTGCCTATACCCTGCCTAGGAGGACCTATACCTGCCTATACCCTGCCTATGCCTGCTAGGGGGGCCTGTACCCTACCTATACCCGCTAGGGGGACCTATACCCGCCTATACCAGCCTATAACGACCTATACCTGCCTATACCCTGCCTATGAGGACCTATACCTGCCTATAACCTGCCTATGGAGGCAATTACCTGCCTATAGCCTGCCTAGTGGGGCATATAGCTGCCTATACCAGCCTATGGGGGACATTAAACTGCCTATACATGCCTATAACCTGCCTATGGGGGACATTAAACTGCCTATACCAGCCTATATCTGCCTATGGGGGACATTAAACTGCCTATACCTGCCTATTGGGAAATTTAACTGCCTATATCTGCCTATGGGGGACATTAAACTGCCTATGTAATTTTATTGGTATCTGTTTTTATTTATAAAATTCACCAGTAGCCACTGCATTTTTCACCCTAGGCTTATACTCGAGTCAATAAGCTTTCCCGGTTTTTGTGGCAAAAGTAGGTGCCTCGGTTTATACTCGGGTCGGCTTATACTCGAGTATATACAGTAATTGCTATGGCAATTAAGAAATGCAGAAATAGGATATGTTTTACCAGTTGCAAACAATGTAAAATCATTGCTTTTAATCATGAACTTGCAAAGGTGAAATCTACTTGTGCCACATTTAAAAGAGCCCTTGAAATCCAACCAACGGTCTCTTCTAGATGTTGTTATTAATATGGCAGGGGTCATCTTCCAGTGTACCTAAATTTGTAGAATACATTAATAACAACCAAGAAAATCTAAGATTCACCTTTGAAATGAATAATAAGAAAATCACTTTCCTAGATTTGGAACTCATAGGAGACCCTATTAAGGGCACCATTCACACTCTTATATTTAGGAAGTTGATTTCAGGTTATGGTCTGCTATGTGCTTCCAGTTGCCACCCTAATCATGTCATCAACAATTTACCAGTTGGTGAATTCATACGAGCGAAAAGGAACTGTAGTAAACCAGAATTTTATGAGAAAAAAAAATTGTCATATCCAAAAAACTCAGAAATAGAGATTATAAACCGTGGTTAATACACAGGGCTTTCAATAAGGTGGCTAATAGAGACAAAATGGATTTGTTACATAGTTCCAAGGTGAACACACTAAACAAAAAAGCTCCCCTGTGTTTTTCAACCCAATACAGTCAGCAGTTTTCTGATAATACCACTATAATTCAGAGACATCTTCCTCTTTTGAAAGTTGATCCCACATTACGTGCCATCTTACAGGATGGTTGTAAGTTTGTTTCCACTAGACCACGTACAGTAGGAAACATAGTTTCACCGAGCATGTTTATTGATACAACAACATCTAGAAGAGACCGTTGGTTGGATTTCAAGGGCTCTTTCAAATGTGGCACAAGTAGATGTCACCTTTGCAAGTTCATGATCAAAAGCAATGATTTTACATCGTTTGTGACTGGTAAAACATATCCTATTTCTGCATTTCTTAATTGCCATAGCAATTATGTTATATACATGGTTTGGTGTGAGCAGTGCAAGCTACAATATATTGGATGCACGACTAGGAGTCTTCACATAAGAATAAGAGAACACATATATGACATAAAAAATCTCAATGAACATAACTTGTCAGGAGCTTCTAAACATTTCAAAGAGATACATCAAAGCAGCTTAGAATTTTTTAAGGTGAGAGCTATAGAAAAAGTTAACAAACCTGTACGAGGTGGGGATTGGAGGAAATGCCTCACTAACCGGGAGACTTATTGGATCCTCACTTTAGACACTAGATATCCGCGAGGTCTAAACTACAAATCGGACCTCATGTATCTATATTGATCCATTTTTATAAATGCTGTTCTTGTTTTTTCTAGTCCCTCAAATGGATTTATATTGATGAGAGTGTAGCTATTTGTTTGTTACGACTAAGAGCCATGTGTTGCGCTCGAAATGCGTAAACTTTGTAGCTTTCCTATGATTTTATATTATGTTCTTAACTAATCTTCAATAAAAGTGTGTTTTTTACGTTCTCTAACCTGCTGGATCACTTGTGCTGGATACCTTTCGAATTATACTGACATTTTCATTATATATAACTGAGAACATTACCCTTTTGGTACTGTCTTTCCCCATTACTGTATTTTTAATATGTTGTGATATAAGTTTTATCTGTATTTTTTGTATCAATAAAAGTTTTGTATTTTATAGACATTTTTTCTTCTGATTGTAGTAGTTTTTGCTTTACCTTCTTTAGCAAGGCAGTGGTCATCTTGGCGGTGTTTTAGGGGTTGTTATCATGATAGAATACTTCCCTGTGGCCCAGCTTCCAAAGGGAAGATATCATGTTTTGCTTCAGTATTTAACAATAAATGTTGACGTTTATGGTTCCCTCAATGAACTTCCCACAGTCAACAGCCCCAAACCATGACACTTTCTCTACCATGCTTGACTGTAGGCAAGACACACTTGTCTTTGTAATCCTCAACTGGATGCCACCTTACACCTGACACTATCTGAACCAAATAAGTTTATCTTGTTCTCATCAGATCACAGGACATGGTTCCAGTAATCCATGTTGTCACGTTTTCAATGGCGGAAGTGGACGCACAGTGCCATTACCCGGCTTACTCCGAGGGGGCATGACTAAGCAGCCATCGGATTCTTCACAGAGTCTTTGATGGTAAGGTTGGCTTACCCCAATGACCGCCAGGTGAGACCTCAGAGCAGTCCCCGGCAATGGAAGCTGGCTTGGACAGATCAAAAGCACCCACATGGGCACCATATGGACAAAGGACAAACAACAAAGCAGGAGACGTGACAGGTACTGTAACATGGGGAAGAAACTATAACAAGACACAGACAGTAAGGCCTGATGGGGGCCAAATGACAAGGCCTGATGGAGACGAAACAGAAAGGCATGATAGAAGTCAAGGTGCAAAACAAAAACTAAGACAGGAAACAAAGCAGAGACACAAGTAAGGACACTGGCTAGGAAATAAGACATAAACTGACAAAGCAACAACAGAAACATAGCAAGAACTCGGATATAAGAACATGGCAGGGAAACTTACAGACACATGGCAGTACATGAAGGATCCCACAAGGACATGTGTTGTGCTCGAAACACGTAAACTCTGTAGCTTTCCTATGATTTTATATCATTTTCTTAACTAATCTTCAATAAAAGTGCGTTTTTTACATTAACTATCCTGCTGGAGCACGTGTGCTGGATACCTTTCGAATTATACTGCATCTGTGGGACTTCCACAGCCGGATGTCCGTTTCCATGTGCACCGTGTGCTGAAGGAATGGTTGTGGACCCCATACCAGCCCGAGATCCCAGGTGAGCGTTTATCTTTGTTTTCTTTTTTATAGACATAATGAAAATGTCAGTCCACACTAACATGAATTAAGTATACCCAATATATCAACAAAGTACATCAAGAGATGTAACAAACGTGAAAAACACAATATATATATTAAATATACAAATAAGGGACGGTCATAAAGTGCACGTGCAGTAAATAATCCCAAATAAAAAATAGCAACAATTTCATAATTAAATATATGTATCACAACACATGATAGGTGGAATCAAAGCAGAAGAAAAAACAATAATAATAATTCAATGATATTAACCAAATTGGTATCTGCCACACAAGCTCCTGACACGCGTTTCGCAGCAGTGGCTTCTTCAGGGGAGTATAACCATGAATTCAAGTAATGTCCTATATATAGCAAACCCCATTATGACAAACACATACACATCTGTAGTGCATCTTCGGCGCGTCCCGCCGCTTAGCCGACGGACATCCGGGCACCAAGGAGAGGCATCATCCCAGTGCGACGCGCAATGCATCCCAGACGTCATGGACGCAATTGCATCGACACGCCAGCATATAGACGTGTCTCCACGGCGACGGAGCCCTGACGGAGCAGGGGAAAGCGCACCGCACTCAGGGCTAAATACAATTAGGATGAGATGTAGATATATTGATATGGAGAGTTGTGACCAGATAGCAATGAAAGAGAACTATATTGTGTGTGGTGAAAAAGAATATACTATACAAAGGCCAAATAAAGCCAGTCAAATAAAGATACATCAAAAAAAAATATATAATAATGAAGTGAAAGGCACAACAGCACAATATATATTGGATAAAGTGTACTAAAATATATATGAAGTGTACAATGCTCAGTGTAAAAACAAAAAATAAAAATAAAAAAGTGAAAATATTAATAAAAAGCACATATTATAGTGTAATAATTTGTGAAAAAAAACTTTAAAAAATGTACAAATATTTAAAAAAATATATATGTTTATTCACATAAAAAAAAAAAAATGAAAAATATATGGGTGAAAAATGGTGTATAAAATAAAAAAAAATAATAATTTATATACATAGGTAAAAAAAAAAAAATGTTTTATTCAAACAAGTAAACCCAAAAAAAAACTACTTGATAAAAACTATAAAAAAAAAAAAAAAAAAAAAAAGGGGGCCAAACTTCATTCTCCAATACAATTTTTCCCAAAAAAGCACATCAAAAGAATAATACCAAACCAAAAAAAACACAAAAAAAAAGAATTAATAAATATTAAATAACATGGTTATAGAAACTTTGAACAAATAGAAAAGGGGGAAACTCAAAAAATTCATTTAAACCCCCCAGGATATAACATAACCCAAATTTATTATCCAACAAGTCTCAAAATGGGCCAGGGATCTTTTCCAATTTTTCCTTACGATGGTAATGGGAACCATCGATTCCTTTCACTTGGGAAGGGGGCCTACAGTTTTGTTGGGTTCCCGAAATTTGGCAAAATTTGGTTTTTTGCAGGTGTAATACCAAAAAGGAACTTTAATGAATTTTTTTTTTTTCTCCACCCGTGTTTTCATTTCAGAATGTCCAACATATATAGATTTTCACGGACAAGAAGGTAATAAATTACTCCCCCCAGTCGAAAGTAATAGGTTGCGGATTTCAAAAAGTTTTAGTTCCCCACTTGTAAGAAATACTGGGTTTAATGATATTTTGAACATGCCACCCAGCCTTACAAACACCCCCATTTAGGGCCTTTGATCCAAAACTTTTTAATGGGGCCCTTTATAGAACTATGGTAAGTATGTCCCCAGGTTTTTTGACCGCATAATAGTAGATGGTAAGGGTCCCAAATTTTTTCAATCAGGTCCAAATTAACACAAAACCAGTATTCAAAAGGGCACTTTTTTTCTCCTGCCATCTCCCATTAAAAAAAGAAATAAACCTTACTTAATTTTGGGGAAATTTTTCACGTCGGGGGCTCTTCTTAAAATTGGTCAAAAAAATTGGTTTGTTTTATACCCAAAAACTCTTTTGGGGGGCCCATTCAATGGGTTTTTTTTTGTGCCACGTTTTTCAAATCGGTGGCAAGTCACCAATTGTTTTTAAAAAAAGTTATCATTTGGGGAAAATGCGCCACTCTTAAGAATTGACTAACGGTAACCGCCTTAGTAGCAGATGGATGTGCAATTTGCTGCAATATTGAGTTTACGAAGTCTCTTCCCTAAACATGTCAGT
>JAODAL010040506.1:0-36836 GCA_025379985.1 Phyllomedusa bahiana
GCCCAATGGGAAGAGCTTACAAAATTTGGGAATTTTCTGTTTTTCCCCGGGCAATTCCAAATCCAAATTCCTGATGTCCCCGGGGGCCCAAAGGTTTTTGGGGATTTTTTTTTTTTAAAAGGTTTAGTTTTTTTTAAAATTTTTACCCTAAAAAAAACGTTTTTTTTTTTCTTTACTCCATGCCGCACGGGCTGAACCCGGGGAGATTTCATTCCCCGATCTTTTTTTCCTCTAAAGTTCCCTTTCCCCGCTTCACTTCGCCCCCGCCGGATCTTTTGAAACCCGAAACAACTAGGTCTGCCTATCGGAGCTGGCGAGCCTTGGGAAGGGGCCGCATTTGCTGACCCGCCCATGTACCGCCTCGGGGGTTTTCGAGCGCGCCCCGCCCCCCCCGGAACCCTACACCGCCCAAACCCCTTGGCCCCTTACACGACCCCTTTATGGAGGCGCAGGCCCAAAGTGACGAACGCTGCGGGCCCAAAAAAAATGCCCTCCCGGGTTCCCAAAAGGGATTTGAGCCCGGGGAGGCGCAGGTTCGCCAGAAAACGGCGTAAATCCCGGTCTTTTAAATGTCCCCAAATAGAGACTACACGGGGGTTTCCGGGACACCGGGCTCAGGTCAATAAATGAAAAATAAATTCGTTTGGGAATCAACAAAAAGAGAAATAACCCCTGACATAAAGGGAAACCATTTAAATCATTATCTGATGGGAGTTGTTCTTTTTTTTCCCTTCCCCTTCCCTGGCCCAAACCTCCATTACGTCTTTTTAATGGTGGGTTTTTTCCCTTTTTTTCTCCTTTTGGTACAGAATCCCAATGTTCCCCCCACCCAAATTACTGTCTTATAAAAAATTTTCCCAAACAAAAAAAATCTTCTCTTTTTTTCCAGCACTTTCCTATCAATTCCCAACTCTGTACAAACTCACCATTCATAGAGTCACAAATAGTAATAGTTCCCCCTTTGGTGTCCCACACACTTATTGTACCTCAAACAGCAAAAGTGCCCCAAGCCAATTATAGAGCCCCCATTTTTGCCACCAGTAGGTAGGTCCACACCCCTTAGAGTAGACGGACACTTAGGTTGATGCTCTTTTTAGGTATTGCCATAAAAAGTCAGATAAGTGGGATGGAAATATACAAGCCCCCCAGTAGGCAGGTAAGTATATAGACCTCCCACAGTCGATAGGTGTATAGGTACCCTCAGAATACAGGTAAATAGGCCTCCTCAGTAAATTTACAGATTCATTGAGTAGGTAAAGATGTATATAATCCCCAATTAGGTAGCCCCTCAGTGGGTATTATAAGCCCCTTCAGTTACAGTTGATAGATAAGTGTAAAGGTCCCCATAGTAGGTAGGGAGGTATATAGTCCACCTTTGGATGTACTTCTCGTCTTGGATGGACGTCTTTTCTTTTTTCGGCCTTACAAACTATATAGAGCATAGTCACCCCAGTAGCTAGGTAGGTACACAGGGCCACCCTCTCAGTAACTAGGCAGATAACTATTGTCCTCGATTAAATAGGAAGCCCATATAGGTAGCTAGAGAGCCCATATAGTTTGCTAGGGGAGCCCACATAGGTAGCCAGGGAGCATATATAGTTAGCCAGAGAGCCCAAATATGTAGCTAGGGAACCCACATAGGTAGGCAGGGAGCCCATATAGGTAGCCAGGGAGCCCATATAGGTAGCCAGGACGCACATATAGGTAGCCAGGACGCACATATAGGTAGCAAGGGAGCCCACATTAAAAATAAAAAAATACTCACTTGTCATCCTTCCTTCCTCTTCTCATCTCTTCCTCCAGCTTGAGCTTTTCCCGCCCGCTCCGGGACATAGGCTGTGGAGCAGGTAGTGCGATGACATCATCTCATCTCGCCGCCTGTGCCGCTGTCTCCAGGGGGCTGAACGGCCAGGTAGCCATCATCTCTGCATCACTGGGTGTATGTGACCCAGCAATGCAGCCATGTGACTAGGGGGCCTTGTGGCCTCATGGCTCAGGGGTCCGGTCGCGTATGCCCCCCTGGTAGACCACTGGCCAAGTGCCCGGTTAATTACATGGGTAGTCCGGGCCTGTTCCTAACAATACTTTTTAACACTTAGACAGTGTAAACTTAGACTAGGTAGTCTTATTAGTCTTCTAACCCCCCATGAGGTAGAAGCCAATTGTCCTCATTTTATAGAAAAAAAAAATCCTTCCCGACTCCAACCTGGCAATCAGAATAAATCTCTGGATCACCGACCCTTCTCCAGAATCCTGGTCACTATAACTTGTTATATTATTACATCTAGAAATGTATCCAGACCCTTCTTGAGAATTCTGGACACTATAACCTGGTAGATTATTACATCTAGAAATGTATCCAGACCCTTCTACAGAATCGTGGTCACCAGGGGCGTAACTACCGGGGTAGCAGGGGTACGAGTTGCTACGGGGCCCCTGCGCTTAGGGGGGCCCCCGGGGCAGCTGCTACCGCGTCCGCTTTCCCCGGTAAATGTGCTCCTGTGCATGCCGGCAGTGAAACTAACATTCACTGCGGCGGGCGGGGAGCTGCGGGGCCCGGCGCATATCCCTTCTGAACGCCCGGGCCCCCCGGCCCGAGCTTTAGAGGCGCGCTGCTCGGTAGGCGGACGGGCCGATCGCTCCGTCAAAACTTCCCCTGCCGGTGCTCTGTGGTCCGGGGCGGGCGCGGTGAGTCACATCACCGCGCCACCCGCGCTGGCGCAGGGGTGCAGGGAGAGCAGCAGGCGGAGGGGCGGCGCATGGGGGGATTGGCCCGAGGTGGGGTAAGTTGTTTTATTTTACCTCCCCCCCGCCTCCCTGTCCCCCCCCAGAGGCCTGCCTAACCCCCCCAAAATTTGCCTGCCATCCCCCCCCATATGCCTCCCATCCCCCCCCATATGCCTGCCTTAGCCCCCATAGCCCCCCTTAGCCCCCAAAAAGCCTGATACCCCCATATGCCTCCTATACGCCCCCATATGCCCCCTGCCCTCCTTTACAGCCCCCTTTCCTGCCTGCTCCCTATACACCCCCCTTAATCCTCCCTCCAAAAAACCCCCTTATAATCCCTGTGCCTATACAGCCCCTTTTTTTGCCTCCCTCCCTATAAAACCCTTATCCCTCCCTCCTAACAGCCCCATATGCCTCCTCTCCCTTTATACCCCCCCTCCTCCCTATAACCCCCCTATCTGCTCCCCTGTATACCCCCCCCTATTTGCCTCCTCCTATATACCCCCCCTACTGCCTCCCTCCCTATACACCCCCCTATTCCCGCCTGCCTACCTATACACCCCCCTACGCGCTGCCTCCCTAACGCCCCATCTGCCTCCCTGCCTACACCCCCCTATCGCCTTCCTGCCTAACAGCCCCCATCTCCCTCCCTGCCTCCCTTACCCCCCTATTGCCTGCCTCCCCCCTACACCCCTTTATATCCCTGCTGCCTATACACCCCCCTATGCCTGCCTGTTTGCCTTACAGCCTATATGCCGCCTGCCTAAAAAGCCCTCTTATGCCTGCCTCCCTATACAGCCCTCTATATCCCTGTCCCCTAAAACCCCCCACCTATGCGCCTGTACGCCCCCTATCCCTGCTGTATCCCCCCACAAAGCCCCTGTATCCCCCACAGCCTCCCTTCATTTAAAAGGGGCCCCCTTTAGCTACCAAACCCCCTTATAGGGCCCCTATAGCCAACCAAACCCCCCTTCTACCTGTATGCCCCCTATAGCTACCTAAACCCTGCTCCAAAGGGGATATTGGTCCCAAACCTTCTTTTTTGGGGCCCCCTATACCCTATCTAACCCTGCCTGCAAAATACCCAATACCCCAGGGGGCAGGTGCGGAAAAAAGTCCAGGATTCTAAATATTTTGTCAAAATCTGCAGGACAAGTGTCGGGAGAGTCATCTGATGGGGGACTGGCCCGGATGCAGAACAAAAGAAAGTCAACGAATGGTCAAAGAAAGTCCCCTGGGGCACAAGATGTAATGCACGTAATCCTTATTGTCGCACAGGCTGTTACACTCTGTCTACACTTATGGCACTGTATGGTGTTATATCGTCTGCGAGCCGTGTACACTGTTGCAAAACCCATATATGGTCACTGTAGGGGGTAATATACATCTGCAGGCCCCTGTGACATTGGTGTCACCATTTAAGGTAAAGTATGGTAGTAATAACAGTTGCAGAGCCTGGTAATGCTTTTCCCCATATATGGTCCTGATGGAGGAAATTTTACATCGCAAGCCTGTTACATTGGTGCTCCCATTATTGGTCATGTATGGGGGTATTTAAGTCTGCAGGGCCTGGAACTGGGGTCTACCAAAAATGGTCACTGTAGGTGGTTATATACTCTCAGGCCTGTGACCTAGTTAACCATTTTTTGGGGCACTATATTTAAAATTTATTATTTTTTTAAATTAGACGATTGGTCTTTTTTTTCTGACGTAATGTGTAGATTATTATTCAGTCACTATGTGGGGAAATTTTGTGGTCGTTTCTGGTGGTATAATCAGGCCCTTAGTAATGCGAAATTGGAAAATGTTGGTCTTAGATGGGGATTGTTGGAGCAGTATGCGGTGAGATGTTTGGTGAGTATTTCCCCCTTGTATTTTTAAATTTTCTTACGCTGCCTGGTCAGGTTGGTCAGGAGGGGGGGGGGGCCCACCAAAAGTTTGTATGGGGCCCTACTTTTCTGTTTCGCCCCCGGTGGTCATTTAAAAATTGTAATATTTTTAACATATGAATTTCATACAGTCGAAACTATTTTAAAAAGAGGTGCCTTCTTTTTCATACTTAAAAACCCTTTGGAACGGGGGGGGTGATTTGTTATTTTAAATTTTTTTAAGGGGGATCGTCTTCTTCCGGGCAGGAAAGAAACATTTTAAGGTGAGTTTACCTCATCCCTTGCACAACAGGAAGGTAATTTTCTCGAAAAGGGTGGGGGAAAAAAAACGTTTTTAAAATGTTTGCTTTCCCTCATCGCCCCCCCCAAATACTTCCCTCTACTTTTTCAAAGGGCCCAAAATTTTTCGTTTTAATCTTTTTAAATTTTTTTTAATTAAAAAACATTTTTTGTTAGGTTTAAATTTCTTTGCCATCTGCCTTTTGTTCAGCTTTGCTGCCTTTATCATTATTTTTAAAATTTTATTTTTTCCTTTCAGCTTTTTAGAGCCTCTGCCTCCCCCTGTTTAAGTGCTCAAACCTTTTTTTCCCTATTTTTTGCCTCCCTTTTCTCTTGTTTTCCACATTGTCTTTCCCCGCTTTTAAATTATTTTATTTCCAAAATAAATTTCCTCCACAGTGAGCGCTTGAGTTTTTTTTAAAAAACTTCCATTTTTTTCTTTTGTTTTTTTTGAAGACCCTTTTCCCCTCAATACATTTTAGGGTCCTCTGGCAGAATAAAATTTGCCTCCCTGAAAACGTGTTGTTTTGGCTCCCCAACAAAATACCTATTGAAGGATAATTGGAAATTTTTTTTTTTGTGGTCACCATCTTTAGGTGCCAAACCCCAAACTTTGTCACTTTTAAATTTTAAAACCCGTCCCTTTTTAATATTAACCCCCTCCTCCACCCACCCCCCAATTTATTCTCCTATTTATTGGTCTATTTACTGTCTTTCATTTTATATGTGTAGATGTCCCCCCCCACCCCCCCCCCCCACCCCACACTCACAGTCTTTTTTAAATATCCTCCAAAATTCCCCGGGCCCTTTTGCCCCCCAATACGCTGACCCTCCCATTTAGGGGAAGCCCGTCCCGAAGATCGTAGCCAAGACAGAGTCGCCCCTTCTCCAAAAACCCAAAACCCTCTTTTCCCACACGAATTTTTTAGCCCCCCTTATCCACCTCCTAGCTTCTGTTGCCCTCTGGTGTGGCCCGTGGGACGGTAGTTTTTTTTGCCTTTTGCCTTTCCCTTTAACCAAATTTAAAACTGAATTTGTGGGGGCCTGGGTATAGTCTTACATGTATATATTTTAAAATTAAGTATATTAAATATGAATAAATAAATGATATAAATCTACAAAGCCTTTTTTTGCATTCAAAAAAGTAACACCTGATCCGTAGCTGATACAATTACATGTCCCCATTTTAGTTTTATTGAAAGCCCGCTTATTTTTTTTTTCCATCCGGGACAAATCTCCGTTTGCCTTGGGGCGGCAAAGGTGGGCCCGTGCATACTCATCTTCGTTGGCAAGTTTTCAGGTTACCCAAAACGTGCCCCAACCCCTTGAAGCAGACGCCATGTTTCCCTTTTAAGAACACTCTCGGCTTCTCTCCTCCCTTTCTAAGCTGTCATTTGATTTCTTCAGGGCTGCTCACAGCTCATCACTGAAAGAAGCAGCTTTATTTCCAAAGGAGAAGCAGGCGGGTGATAAAACCATGTTAATCGGCTCATGATAATTTGTTCGAGCGGTGAGAAAGGAGAGAATTAGCCTGAATCATCCCAGACTTAAGCAGCAGCTGAGGCCGATCACAGAGAATCAGGATGGGGAGCAATAGGCGGTGATGCAATGCAGACGTCTGCGTGGAGCAAAGTAACGACGGTGAACAAATTGCCGGGCTATGCTGCTGATTCCTGCACCTTGTTGGAATACGTCGAGTGTGTTAAGGGTACCTAAAGCGTTTCAAGACGGATCGCTCAGTGGGGCACAGAGTAAAGGCTAGGGGAGCTATGAAGGACAAAGACTTCATGCCCAACACAGAAAGGGGTAAACCTGCTACGTACACTGGAGACAAGAAAGCAAGAATGGCTGCCAAGACCAACCAAAAATGGGTGAGACTTGCAACTGTATTTGCATATGTACTCTCAGTATCAATGGCAGCTATTATTCTGGCTATTTACTATAGCTTAATATGGATGCCAGTGAGATCCAGCAACAGCAGCAATAGCAACCACAGCCAAGTGGCCCCTATTTCTCCCCTTAATGAAACCAGGCCTCAGGCCTCCGAGTATAACAGCACAAGTCAAGCCCCAGAGACCATGAAGGGACTAGGAAATCTAAGGAGGTCTCGAGAAACTAGAATAAACAGCAAACGCGATAAAGAAAATCAACTATCAAGGAACATCAATGAGGAGATAACATCTATACACTCCCAACAGCAAATCAAGCCTTCGGTGGATGCAACGGATGCCTTTACCACAGATGGGGCCCAGGAGCTGGGCATGGACACAGTGGTCTTAGAAGATGGTGATTTCAACACACAACCATCTGAGACAAACAGGGACGGAGACCACCACGGGAGATAACCAAAGATTCCTAATGTTATCTGCAGGACATAGTACGTCCATGTATGCATGGGGATATGGATTTAATTATTAACCCTGCTGTGCCATGAAGATCTGCAATGCTTGGCAGTCCCATCTGTCACAATGGATTACAGTAGCAGACATCTCTTTGGACCAATATTAGCTAAAGATGGGGATAGAGTGGCCCTTTGTGTGCCTTGCATGTAAAGCCTCCTTCTCCTCTGCATTACCTCTCGCCTCACTGGATAACAATGAACGGAGGTGTTTGTGCGTCCAAGAGACAGTCTTGGAGGCAGATGCTTATCTTTCTAACATTTCATTTCTTTCTGGTAAAGAACAAGTTATGAAATACAGAATATGCCTATTTTATTACTGATTCTAATGTCTATAGCTTAGGTTGGTTCTAAGTGATCGCACTGCTTTAGTCATTTGGGGGTAGAGAAGAATTTTTTGGACATTAGGTAGAGCCTTATCTTTTATATGTACTGTCTTATGGGGAACTCTCTAGAGTGTAATATGCAGATAGATAAAAAATATTTCATTTTAAGCAATTCTAGATTGAACGAACTCCAGTGGTTGCATGTTGTGTAGTTGAGCATTACATCTTTAGGGAGGAAATGGAATAAGTCGGGATACTTATTGCACAGAAACCCATTTCAAGGCCTTATTCACAAAACTGCAGTTTTAAAACAATGTTGTATGCAAATTATTATTAGGCTATGTCTACACAGCACAGGCTTCTCATCGGATTTACGGCGGATTCGGTATTTACAATCTGACGAAAATCCGACTGTACAGCACAGATTTTTTTCTAGTAGGTTTTAAAGTCCGCCGGATTCTGGCGGATTTTCAAACCTGTTGGATCTTCCGCAGGATTGCCGTTGGATTCCTGTACATTCAATGTACGGGGGCGAACGCAAATCCGAAAAGTGACCGTAGTTTTTAGCGCAAATCTGCACAAAAAAACACAGTCGAACGTTGTTAAAATGCAGTCGGATTTTGGACGGCATTTTAACACACTAGTGCATCTCAAAAAATTACAATATCATTGGAAATTAAAGGGGTTCTCCAGGACTATCTTTTTATGTTATATGGCTCACAAATGTACTATATTAACCCTTGTAATTCACACTGTAATGAGTCCATACAATATATGGGTTTCTCTATTTCACTTAAGTTATTGATATAAATTATTTTTTAGATGCACTAGTAGCTGTGTAGATATAGCCTTATTTTAACCAAAACCGTTTGCAAATATGGAAAAACATATCTTCATTTTATTTTAATCTAAGGGGATATTCACACGGCATTTTTAGATGCGTGTTTGGATCCATTTTTTGGACCCAAACACGTATCTAACAATGTGCAGTGTGATTTACATTAGTTTCAATGTAAAATACGCATCTGTGTTCAGACAAGTGATCGATGATACGTATTTACATGAGTATTTATGATGCGTCAGTTCTTGATCTGTTTTACGCAGCAGAAGCCCTATTTAAAACTATAGGGTGCTGCTTGTCTGCTACAGCCAAAATGCATACAAACACGCACCATGCTTTGAGTGCGTGTTGAATGCGTGTTGAATGCGTTTTATGCAGCGCTATTGAATATGTTTATCAAATCAAACGTATTCAAAAACATTGTGTGAACATACCTAGGGGTCCCAAACTCCAGTCCTCGAGGCCCACCAATAGGTCATGTTTTCTGGCTTTCCTTAGCATTGCACAGGTGATTTAATTACTGTCGATGCAGTCTGTGGGAGATCCTGAAAACATGACCTGTTGTGCCTTGAGGACTAGAGTTGGGGAACACTGCCCGAACCCTGTTTCTGGGGGTAAAAAATTAAGAAAAAGTGCATCAAAATTGCACTGTGTGTATAAGGCCATGTCGATACATCTTGTTATAGATGAATTTCTCCTTGTTCAGGGGCAGAGTCACAGGATAATAGGATATAGGAAAGTTGTATTTGACGTTTTCCACTAAACTTACAATAAAACAATCAATATTAGTATTGCTTTGCATGGGTGCACCTATATATTACACAAGCTCTAACGTCCCCATATAGATATACTGGTCACTAGATAGTCTAGACACCCTGTGTTACACAACATATATATGTACAATTTGTCAGTAGATCTAGTCTAAATCTTCCAGCGTTTATTAAGATGTCGTTGTGCTGCCACTGTGCTTCGTTCAATCTAAGCAAAGCTTCTTCTTAACCCTCTGAGTGCTGGAGAGGCTGGCCTCCCTCCTCCACAGCTAGTCTCAGCTCGCTTGTATTCGCCGGACAGGCCAGCCTTGCTTTGCATCTGACAACCAAGGATTCGATATAAACTTAGAGCTCAATAAGAAACCTATTTTCATTTTGTACAAATCTAGAATGGTAAATAAAGACAGAAATACTGATTTACTTTTATAATTGATTTTCTACAAGTTGTAGTGCTCAGGTATGTAAACAGTTAACTTGTACACATGTGTATATAAGGTGTAAAATGTATATATTCTGCAGATATGTAAAAGCAGGATCCTTATGATGTATCGAATAATAAACTAGTGAACTACACATACCAATTGTCTACATCTTTGACATGTTTACTTGGAGACAATGACATTTAAGCTATGTTCACACGGCTAAGTTTGGGCCGTATTTCGGTCCGTAATTACGCGCCGAAGTGCGCAAGTTACGGGCTGAAAACGGCCCATTCATTACAGTAATCCACAGTTCTCATAGAGAACTATGGATTACGTCTCCTCTCCCTGCTCGGCGAAGCCGCCGGGCGGGGAGATAATTGACGTGAATTACTAGCGGCGTATACGCGCCGCTGGCAATTCAAGTCTATGGGCCGGCGAAGTGCCAGTCCCCCGCTCCCGCCACGCCCCCGGTCACACGGCGTAATTGCGGGGCGTAATTACGCCCTGCAAATACACCGTGTGACAATAGCCTTAGGGGAGAGGAGACGTAATCCATAGTTCTCTATGAGAACTGTGAATTATCGTAATAGAATGGGCGTTTTCAGCCCGTAATTTGCGCACTTCGGCGCGTAATTACGGACCGAAATACGGCCCAAACTTAGCCGTGTGAACATAGCTTTAGAAGGAATGAAGGTTAAGGCCGAGGCTGCATGTGGACCAAACTGCAGCCACCAATGGTCATGATAATTTGCTGGTGAAACATTGATGTCACCAGGAAAATCATGCAGGATAGGCAGCTACAATGTCATATTCATGCGGCTGCTGCACTCAATACAAATCTTGCTGCTAATCAATTGATTGTCATGGATCCAGCAGCTGAAACACAGGCCGTTAGCAGCCACACAATGTCCACCAGAGAGGGTGCCTCTCTGTGCCCCAGCTTTCTGCTTGCTTTAACAAAATGCTTGTCGTTCGGTCAAGTAGGTGATAAGATAGGAAAAAAACCCTCACCTCTGTACCTGTTGTGTACCAGCGCCTCTGTTGGTTCTGGTGCACCTGTTTATGACATCACAATCAGTGATCATCAGAGGCGTAACTTCAAGCTCTTGGGCCCTAGTGCAAAAAGTGAAATGCCCCCCCCCCCCCCAGGTATCATGCGCCATTTACAATACTGGTATCTATTTATGTGGCAGAAGAGCTTTGGGGTCCCCTCAGGCTGCAGGGCCCGGTAGTGACTGCTTCCGCTGCACCCCCTGTAGTTATGTCCCTGGTGATTGTGATGCTGCAATCAATCACATATCCAGGAAGAGAACACGGTGGCCTGTGAATAGCTACAGGATCATGTGACGTCATTGTCCGGGAGCAGCGGTGGCACTAGATCAAATGGATTTAAAAAGTGAAGGTTTTTTTTCTTGATTACTATTTAAGGTTGCTTTCACATGGTGTGTTTTTGTTGCATTTTTGATTAATTTTTTTTTGTGCAGAAAGGCACAACAATTAATGCTATACCTTTCTGCCCAAAAAACTCAACAAAAATACACCGTGTGAAAGCACCCTGATAACCTCTCCAACTGGTTAATGGGCGTTTTGTTAAAATAGAATACCCCTTTAAACAATAGATGGTAGCTCCCCCTCTGACATTTGATCATATGTCCTAAGGGTATGTTCACACGGCGTCTTTGACCCTGTGTGATATATGCTTTTTGATACATGTTCGGATCTGTCTGTCGGGCTCCAAACAGACCCAAACACATATCGAATAAATAGCAGTGTGATTTACATTGCTGTTTATTAGAAACACGCATCGGCATTCACACGAGTGATTGCCGATGCGTGTTTACTTGCGTCTTTCGGATCCGTTCCAAGAATTGACATGTCAATTCTTGGTCCCAAAGAGGCAGCAGGAGCCCTATAATAAACTATAGAGTGCAATCCTGCTACAGCCAAAACGCATCCAAACACGCAGCTGCATGCTTGGATATGTTTTGCATCCGAAAGACGCTGCGTTTTTGGATGCGCTTTTCGGATCCAAAAACGCTGTGTGCACATAGCCTAACAGGACAACCACTTTCAAAGGATTGTGCAATGAAAGACATAAATCACCTGTCTACAGGAAAGGGATTGCCGAGTAAAGCGCTATCCCAGTTGCTTCCATTTAATGGAGCAGCAGTGCTCCTGATTGACCTTTGCTCTGTTCAAAGCCTTCCATGCTGTGCGAGTGCAGCAAAGAAAGAATTAAGAGTTGGGGAACCTGTTTTAGTGATCTGTGGGAGGCCCAGCAGCGGGACCTCCATTAATCAGACATTTATCACCTAATCTGTGAATAGGGAATAAATGTCTTTCATGGAACAATCCCTTTAGCCACACGGAGCGTTTATTGGTACAGTTTTGGTACTTTTTTTTTCAGAAATGCAAAAATAACACACCAAACATGCACTGTGTGAAAGCAGCCTAAGGTTGAGTTCTCACACAGCTGATTTGTTGCAGACATTTCTGTGTTCTAGTCATCTGAGTGTGGCTGTTAGAAATCCTATGATTGCTACCAAAACAGAAAAGGGGAAAAGCTTGCAAAAAATTTGTTACATCTAAATATATATCAAAGCCTTCTAGCCACATTGTTGTAATGGAAAAAAAGGAAACACTTCCATCCAAAAATTGGTTGGAGGGAAAAAAAGGAATAGTCTTTTCTTTATTGTTGTCCTCTATTAACCCCTTAAACCGAACGCCTGAAAAGTAGTTAATGACCAGAAATTTGTTTTTGTTTTTGCCTCCTTGCGTTTCAACAGTTGTAACTTTTTTATTTTTTCAATGACGCAGTTGTATGAGGCTTCATTTTATTCTTGACAAGTTGTACTTTATGGGGGAATAGTTTAAGTTCACTTATAAATAATTGCAGTATTTTTTTTTTTCCACCATTCACATTTCACACGTAATAACTTGTTAGATTAATTCTACAGGTTATTAAGGTCGTGTGGATACCAAATATGTGTAGGTTTTTTTTGTGCGTGTAATTTATGCACAATTATTTTTATTAAATATTTATTTTTATTTTATTATTTATTTTTTTACACTTTTTTTTTTACACTTTTATGTTTTGGGTTTTTTTTACTTTTTTTTTTACTCCCATGAAGGGAGAACTGTTTAACATTTTTTTTTTTTTTACACTTGGTAATGTATTAGCATATTCATATATGCTAATACATTCTAATCTGTGTCAGTCTGACACAGGCAGTGATAAGGACAGCACAAAGTGTGTCCTAGTCACTGGCTTAGTACACAGACAGCTCGAGGGCCACTCTAAGTCCCCAGGGCTGACTGTGCAGCCTGTCCCCAGGCCCTGTCGGGTGACCGGGTGTTCCGATCACCCGACAGAACAGAGAAACCCTTTGATTGTGCTGCAGTAACGCACCGCTGCAATCAAAGGGTTAAAGCTCCGGCTTGCGGAGGTTTCCGCCGCTGCCTGGTGCTTGCAGGGGATGCTCTGGGATCAGGGCTGTGTAGTACAGCCCCGATCCTAGTGCAATTGCGGCGCCTAAAGACGTCGCTGCAGACGAACGACCCGCACCAGCTGGCATCTAAAGTCGGCGGGCGGTCGTTAAGGATCCAGGGTGGTGCACACGTAGCATCTTGGTGCAGTTGTTTATATGTATTGATCCACATCCACGGATGGATAAAGAGAGGTTATAAGGCATAAAGCATCGTATCCTACAATATGTAGCCCATTCACAGAATGCAGACTGCCGCTGGATCCGCTAAATGTTTTCTCAAGTGTACGTACAGACTGACGCTTGGGGAACATGTTTGAAAACTGTCTAGCTGTTAGACTGTCTTTGTTCAGAGCCCATAGCAACCCATCAGAGCGCCCCTTTCATTTTTTCAGAGCTCTATATGAAATTAAAGGGGAGCTCTGAGTGGTTTCTGTGAGCTCTGAGTTGTTTCTGTGAGCTCTGATTGGTTGCTATGGGTTCTGATTGGTTGCTATGGGCAACAAAGACAGTCTTAAGGCCTAAACAGTTTTCATACATGTCCCTCCAGATTTCAAAAAAGTTGTGTACTTTCTTTGGAAACATCCTGCAGAATTAAGGGCCTCATGTCTGAAAACTGTCTAGGTCTCAGACTGTCTTTGTTGCCCACAGAAACCAATCAGAGCTCTTAGCAACCAATCACAGCCACCCTCCCCCTCCCCCCCTCCATTTCATATAGTGCTCTGAAGAAATGAAAAGGGAATTGTGATTAGTTGTAAAGAAAGTCTTAGGCCATGATCACACGGCTTAAAATTGGACGTTTTTCAGTCCATAATTACGCGCCGGAGTGCGCAAATTACGGCTGGAATACATCCCAGTCATTACAGTGATCCACAGTTATCATAGAGAACTATGGATTACGTCTCCTCTCCCTGCTTGGTGAATATGCCGCGGGGGGGAGATAAGCGACATGTCAATTACCAGCGGCATATACACGCTGCTGGCAATGAAAGGCTATGGGCCGGCGAGGTGCGGGCCCCCCGCTCCCGCACTCGCTCCTGCCCCGCCCTCGTCCATACGTCGTAATTGCGGGGCGTAATTACGCCCTGCAAATACACCGTGTGAACATAGCCTTAGACCTCAACATACTTTTTTTTTTTTCATACTTGTGGCCCTAAGTCATTATCTCAAAGGAGAATATAGCCGCCCCTCCATATTATCCTTTCTAATGACCACCATAGACAGCCTGTTTCACTAGATCTCTAGCTATATGGACAGCTAAAATGTAAGCAAATAAAAATAACCTGCACCAATAGAAGTAACTAATGTCAGATAAGCTGTGGTGTGAAGTTATTGTGTGATCTGTCTGTGTAATAATTTATGCATTATGTCTATTAGGTAGAAAAGTGCACAAACTGGGCAATACACACTACTCACAAAAAGTTAGGGGTATTTGGATTCCGGGTGTAATTTATGGAAAACATAAAAAATTCCTGTTCCAGTTATATTTTATCCTGAAAGCAGGAGAAAAAATGGTGGACCCGGCGCACGTGCAATTTCCAATAGAAGCCAAGTGCTGGCTAAAGTTTAAAAATGTCCTTTATTCTTAAAAAACTTTTAAACTTTAGCCAAACAATCTTGGCTTCTATTGGAAATTGCACGTGCGCCAGGTCCACCATTTTTTTCTCCTGCTTCCAGATCCAATTTGGCGTTCCATCCAGCGCAAGTACTGTACGAGACCAGCGGCCGCCGTGATAAGGGCTACGGCACCACAATCCCTGTCCGCGCTTATGAGAGTTGTGCCTCTAAAATAGGAGCGCAACCTCCAGAGGTGAGCACACCTACATCGTTTTTAATCTGCCTTTTTTTCCAAACATATTTCACCATTGTGTGCCCCCTTTGTTTTTTCTTCCCTGTTTCTCATTTTATCCTGAAAGTCGTAGCATCCCACGTTGATTTTCTCATCTCACTTGTCACTGCACCATTCACAGTGTAGGGCAGTTCTGTACGGAATAGATGCCCCTGTTCACACTGTAACACCACCACCACCAAAGGCTTGTGTGGCTGATGCACAGCGCTCTCCATGACGTCTCCAGCATCGTTGGCGATCATCATTCCTGGTCAGAGAGAATCGACTTTCATCACTGAGCAGCACTGAGGAGCACTGGTCCCTCATCCAGCGTAGATACCCTCTGGCACATGCAAGGTGATGCCTGTGCCTGGTGGTGCGGTTAGGTCGTTTAGCACACAGACCACGCTGATGTAAGCAATTACGATCGGTCTGAGGCGACACTTGGTGCCTCTCACTTCCATTAAACGTGCCTGAAGTTGTGTGGCATTCATCATCCGGTTCCACAGAGCTTTATTTACAATGAAGCGGTCATCAGTGTGTGATGGAGCCAAAGGACGTCCACTTCTTTGCCTTTCTGTAACTCCTCTAGTCTGCTGATGACGCTCTGTGACACTCTAAGCTCAGTGGCCACTTCTGTCTGAGAGCATCCTGCTTGAATCCTCGCAATGGTGAGGTAATGTTGATCAATTGTATGGTAAGGTGACCAGACGTTCCACTTTTGGGGGGGACAGTCATGCTTTCGGCCATGTCCCAGGTACCTGGCAATGTCCCGGCAGGACGTCCAATGTCCCGTTTTCAACGGGATATTGCCAGTTTGTCACCGGCTTCCGGGCCACTGCCTTTGTCCCAGAATTCTGGCAGCTATCTTTTCAGCTGTATGCGCCTTCTCTATGCAGGAAGAAAACAGAGAGCATTGAGAGCCACATCAGAGCAGCGGCAGAAAGAGGTGAGTAATGTTATTCCTTCTGATTTGGTAATGCAACTTATAACAGACTACCTTTACACTTGACTAGTGCAGGAACCTTATGCCTGCTTATCCTTACAGGACTTTGAGGGTCCTATGCCATGCCTAATTAAAAAACTATCGGGGACTCCTATGCCTGCTATACCCTACTTTCTATGGGAGGTACCGTTAACTGCCTTTGATCACAGGACTATATAAGGGGACGATGCACCAATGCTAGCCTACAGACTATGGGGAACCCCTACCTTGGCCTACCCGTACGTGACTATGGGGAACGTTAACTACCTGCCTACCATTCTGACTATGGGTGGCATATACCTGCCTACAGACTATGGGGGATGTATACCTGAGTACAGAATATTAGGGGACATATACCTGCCTACAGCCGGGGCCGGGAACATTATAACCTGCCATGCAGTCTGGGGGCCCTATTCGGTACACTTTAACCTACTGGGGGGATCATTTATACCTTCCTACCTTCTATTG
Organism: Phyllomedusa bahiana; assembly: GCA_025379985.1. Lineage (NCBI taxonomy): Eukaryota > Metazoa > Chordata > Amphibia > Anura > Hylidae > Phyllomedusa > Phyllomedusa bahiana. The sequence goes on from JAODAL010040506.1 coordinate 16,419, forward strand.
AGGCTTTTTATAGATGAATTGATGGTCGACTCTCACATTCCCCAAAGCAGACGATCATCAAGATTTCTATATAGCATCCCTACATTAGTGGGGTGTTTAAAACCTCCCACCAAATAGGTAGTGAACGGAGATTATAGTGTGGAAATATATTTGTGTGGTAAATTCTGCAGGAATGAGTTGTGTCCAGGAGAAGATGTCATTATGGCCTGAATAAGGAAAGTGACCAACTCCAATCAGAAAGTCATTCACTCTGGAGTCTAAAAAATGTTAATTGCACTTAAATCAGTTATGTGTCCTGGTCGATAGCTGTGTACATGGTTGTTCTACCACGATATGGCATGTATGGTACTGGTGTATTGGTGCTAGTGTAATGTTTAGGTTCAGGCACAGTTTTTGTAGAATCTTGCTGTTCTCCTGCATGTGATAAATAGGCTCGTGGCAACATCCAGGTTAGTTTGGTGACGCCAATACCCGCTGAATTAGCTTCTTCCAGGAGAAGTTTCACCAGTGTTGGGTGTAGTGGGTGGGCATTTTGTGAACAGATGTGGCTTGGTATAAAGAGGGAGTCAATGCAATTTTTTGAGGGTGGTGCATGTCCCTTGTTCACTCCCAAAATTTCTGGTCACCTTATTGTAAGGTGTTGTCTTAGTCGCATGATGTTAAAATGTGAACAGCATGATGAGGGGGACTGTTTAATTTATTGGCGCTTCTGGGATGACACATTCCAACTTTTAGGGGAATTTTGACATTTAAAGGGGTTGTTTCTCTCATAATTCATTAGACTGCATATACGATGGAATAATGTGCTTTGCTCCGACATTTCCTGGTCAAGCTGTTCTGTAATGGATATGAGAGGATCCATGTTTCAGACTTCTCTGTTAATTTTATGTACTCTATTTAGCTAATTCTAGAGGTGATGTATGTTGCCTGCTGATGATGGATTTAAAGGTTATAAGGTTAAAGTGGTTTTGGCGACGAGGTATTTCTGACGCGGCCACCGCTCGAGTGTGTTGTTTATGTCTGTTATGTTTTGTGTGTGTTTTGGTTTATGTTGTCTTTTTGCTGAAAGTGTGTGACTGTGTTTGGGCGGGTCTTTTGAGGTGGGGCGTTTGATATGGGATCAGCGTTGTTGTACCGAGTCTGTTTTTCTCTATCTACCTCATCTAATTGCAATGCTGACTATTGCTGCCTATACAGATTTTTCAATTTGTATCTGTATTTCTCTTTTTTTCTATTTTTCTGTTTTATTTTGGTAAATCCCAATGGTTCATGTTTGACAATTGTGCTGTCCAGTGCACAAACTGTAGCGAGATATTGCCTCTATGCTTGTCAGTAAAAATAGTGATCCGCAGGGTCCATACTGTCTTGGTGCAAGAGTAAGCTTAGTGGGTTCTGCCCCTAGGTGTGCAACACTGCATAGATTTAGAAGCCGTATCCTGGATCTAAATGAGCACAAGTGGCGACACTGTGATTCGATTGCCAACTTGCATGCGAGCCGGCTGCCACTGAGGAATCACTCGCAGGTGTAGATACTGGCGAGGGATTTGGTCAGTCATGTTTAAGCATGAGTGCAGGGAAACATGAGGCAGCTGCTGGGTAACAGTTAGAAAGTATGAGAGGATAGGAGGGAAAGAGTGTCAGGGAGCGCTAGTCCTGGATCTGAGTACACCACATAGCAAATTGCAGAAGATTGGGGTTGAGCAGGGTGGATTGTCAGGCTCAGAAATAGCATTGCCGGCATGCCAAGGACACTACCCATGTCTGCTCCGGCAGTAAGATTGGGTAATAGGAGTGACATGGGACAGGCTAGACAGGTGCTAGTAGTTGGGGACTCACCATGATTAGAGGGGACAGAACAGGGCAATCTGCCACAAAGACCAGGGATCGTCGAAGACAGTACTGTTGTTTTACCTGGGGCCCGCGGGTTCGACATACGCGCGGATTCGTGGATGACAGATATGCTGGCCGGTGGGGCTGGTGAGAACCCAGTGTCATGGTCCGACATTGGCTACCCAATGACAAAGTGTAGAGGTAGGTGGAGTGTTCGCTTAAAAGTAGTGATTTCAGGGACTTAGTACAGAAAATAAGCTCTGAAGGCAAGGACCTCCACGGTAATATTCTAGGAACAATATTACCTCGTTCCACGGGCCAATCCAGATAGAGAGGCAGAGGGAGATTTAGAGAGAGTGTGAATAAGTGGCTCAAAAAATTGGTTGTTGGACAGATAGTGGATTGGGTTTTGGAGAATGGGCTCTGACTTTCTGTCTTGGCTAACAGGCTCTATGCTTAGGGAACGGGGCTTGCACTAACTGGGAAGGGACTTGTGCTGCTGCTGTATTGGGGGACAAATCATGGCCCTGTAAGTCGAGGGAATATCATAAACTGGGACTGTGGGGGGGAGGGTAACTTACACATATAGCATGAAAGATAGTGAAGAGTTAGAGAGCTGGCGAATTTAGGAATAAATAAAAGGGGGGTGTGAGTGGATGCCTCTAGTGGAGGTAGGGGGCTGTAGCAATAGTGTAAAAAGATCAAGGGAGGAAAGGAAAAAAAAATGGGAAATCGTCTAAACTTGCATTGCTGCCAATGCAGGAAGCTCTGACCAACATACATAAATGAACTAGAAGTATTAATTGCAGATACGATAAAAATATGACATAGTGGTGGATACTGAGCCATGGCTGGTACGAGGAGACTACGATGGTCTTGGGCGGTTAACTTGAAGGGTTTCAGTCTTTTTGAGTGACCGGTTAAACCACCGGAAGGGGGTGAGTGAGTACTGGATCTCTATGTAAAAGTTCCTAGATCTGAAGACAACACTGCTGGGAAAGATATTGGGTACTGGTAGAGAACAGGTGGAATCACTATGGGTAAAGTATACAAGGGGGAACGTAACAAGTTAATATAATTCTAATAGGGGGTCTGCTAAAGCTCCAAAATGATAAAGAAAACCATTGTTTGTTTTTTTGTGTTTTTCTTTCTTTTTTTTTTAGAGATATTTGTTCGCCTCAGAGGCAAAGTAGTATGAAGCATCTAATCAGAATTGTGTGTTGTGTTATTATTGGGCGACTTCTACTATTCCAGACATTCAATGTTGGGAATCTTGAAACCTGTAGCTACTCATAAAGGAAACAGGTTTTTGTCTATAATTAAAGATATTACCTTATTTCCCGCAAAATGGTGCAAGGACGACAGAGAAAGGCCTTCTAGGACTTATGTTATAGACTCTAATAGACCCTGTCAGACGTAACAAAGGTTCAGGTTGAGGGGACCTAGGGAATTAGTGACCATTAATATAATAACTTCCATTTATCCTTCAATAGAGCTCCCATTGTCATGGAGTCTACAAAAACACTAATTTGAGGAAGGCTAATTTTACCCTGCTTAGAGACGGCACTTCAAAATGAATTGATGTGGGAACAAGGTGTTTAAAAATAGTCAGAACAAATATAAATGGGAGATCTTTAAATGACATCTTAGGCCACACACTGTGAGATTGTCGTTAGATGGTACATCCTTAATGGAAAAAAATAATTAGAAACAGGAATAAACCAATGTGGATCAACAGAGTATGTAAAGGGATAGGCAATGTAGAAAAATCAAAAAAGAAAATCGTTTTTCAGCTAGAATAAAAAAGGTAGGGCAGTGAATGATTGGCACTTTTTTTTCATTGTAAGAAGCTATAGGGAAAAAAATAAAGTGTGTTAAAATAAAGATAAAGGTAAGCCAAAGCTGGTGTAGATAGATAAGACGTATTGCAAATAGGAATAGTAACACTAACGCCCACAAATATTTTTTAATCTTATTAATTGTAAAAAGATTAAAAAATGAAAATGTTGGCCCTTCTAAAAAATACTTGAGGGAGAGACAGTTGTAGGTGCGATGAGGAAATGTAGCAAACCTATTCAACAAATTTCTTCTTCCACTGTGTATATACCGGAGGAAGGATTGGTCTTCCTGTTGTACAGCAGGTGATTGAGGTAAACTCCGAACTTGAAAGTTTCTGGTCTAAGCCAGGAAGAAGAGCAGCTTCCGCTTAGGAACGATTAATTAGACAAATCCACAGGTACAATGATGGCATACACCCCACGTGTCTTACAGGAGTTAAGTGATATGTTCATAGTATGTGCGCCCTATTCGTTATATATTTATGGACTGTCTAATAATGGGGTAGATGTTACCGTAAAGGATGGCAATAGCAAATGTTCTTGGTGCCAATATTCTAAAGGGGTCAAAAGTGATCCATTGGGGAAAAAACTTATAGTGTTGGTAAGTGCTTTGAACCTCTGTTGTAGGTAAAAAATGTTGAAGGTTTTTTTTCTGAGATGCTATCCTGGAGTATCTCACTGATAAATAATAATTGTATTAACGCTGTTCCAGCATGGGTTTATGAAGGATTCGGGTCCTGTCAAGACTAATCTCATAGCTTTCCTATGAGGAAGTCAGTGCCTAGATGGATCGGGTGAGGCACTGGATGTCTTATATCTGAATTTTTCTTAAAGCATTTGATTAAACCGGTTCCACATAAAAGGTGGTTAAATAAATATGAGTAATGCTTGGACTGGGGGAACAAATGTGTGCAAATGGTGTAGGCAACTGTTGCTCACTGATAGATAATAACAATACCCCGGTAGTAAATTACTGGGTACATACTCTGAACTGGATCGCTGTTAATTGTGGCGGTACCACAGGGTCAGTATCTGCGGCCCTATCCTCCTTTAACATTTTCATTTTTGATCTTACACAGGGTAATACTCACGCTAGAATATCGACTCTTTGCAGGACGATACTAAGCTTTGTAACGTAATCAACACAATAGATGGAATAATGTATGAGTATTACTATGGGATTCTGGTATTGAAGTTGGGAGGCCTGGAAGGGAAAAGGAAATGGCAGTGAGATTTAATATAGATAAATGTGCAAGGTTATGCACATGGGGACTGGAAAAGCAATCCATTACGCATGATTTACATTGGTTAAATGGTTGAAAATACACTGGTAAAACGTGACATGGAAAGAAGGACTTGGGACATCCTAGTGGACAGTAAAATGCTTAACTGTTAGCAAGCGTGTCAGGTCAGCAGCTGCCAAGGCATATAGGATCATGGGTGTATTAAAAGGGGCATAGAGGCACAGTTATGTATGAAAATTTTATTATCCCATTATACAAGTCACTGTTATGTACCACACATGAATATTTGTACAGTTTTGGGCACCAGTGCACCAGGAAAGACATTTGTAGAGCTTGAACAGGTACAAAATGGCGGGCAACAAAAAATAATAAAGTGACTGGGTGGGTCTACAGTTACCCAGAAAGTATTAGCAAGATTAGGGTGTTTATTTAGTTTAGAGAAAAGACGGTTCGGGGGGACATAATAAATATGTTTAAATACATCAAAAGGTCAATATTGAGATCTCATCCCAAGATATTTTTTATACACAGCGGCTGTATATGAGAATACAAGGGGGCATTTCCTATACGTTTTTTGAGGAACAGAAAGTTTCTATCATAAAAATTAGAAAGGAATTCTTTACTGTAAGAGCTAGCTGAGTCTATGGAATTCTCTGCCTAGAGGGACTTGTCATGGTTGATGTGTCAATACGGCGTTCAAATTATATTTAGATGCATTTCTGAGCGTAAATGATATAACAAGTTATAAGTTCTTGGATTCTGGAGAGGGGTCATTGACAGGAGATTTTTCTGATTGCCAGATTGGGGTCGGCGAAGGAATTTTTCCCTTAAAATGAGGACAATTGGCTTATACTCCATTGGGGGTTTTTGCCTTCTTCTGGATTCAAACACCTTTCGCACAAACAGGCTGACTTGGATGGAAATCTTGTTTTTTTCGGCTACAAACTATGAAACTATGAATATTATATATTACCTTCTACCAGGGTCAGGAGAAGTTGCTGAGCTATAAAGTAAAACATAGATAATTATCCTCTGACCTGTCTGAATAGATAGGATTAACACCACATGCTCTCACTCTGGCTGCTGTGACCTGTGTGATGACATCACTACCTGCTAATCAGATTGAACAAACAGCAGAGGGGAGCAAGAACTACAATAGGTCGGTCTCCCACTTTAGAAAAACAGACAGAGTTTCAGAAGATGATTAAAATCACTTGTAGTCTGTCCTTAACAAAAATACAATGAACAAAAGCAAATATTATTGGAAAACTGTCTTAATTAGTGTTTCCCTACATGTTTGAAAGCTTAATCTTTTGTAGTGAGAAACCCCTTTAAGCTTCTTGTTTAGGGGCTAGTTCACACGCCTTGATTTGTGGTCACTGATTTTCCAGCCGTACAGCGCACCGTATTTTGCACTTTGCAGTACGGTCTGGGAGAAATCCGTCCTGTCATTATGGTAATCCACAAGTTCTCATAGGTAGAACTGTGGATTCCGTCTTCAACTCTCCTCCGCTTTGGCGAATATCATCCGGGCTGGGGAGAAAGTGACATGCAATTATTTACGGCGTGTTGTACGCGGTCCGTGTAATAATGTACTGTTATGGGCCGGCAAGCTTGCCAGCCCGCCACCGCGCCCCCGCTGCATGGCAGCCGGCGGTAATTGCGGGGCGAAATCCGTCCCGCCAATTACTTCGGCAATAAGCTGTGTGAAAACTGTGCCATTAGAAGATCAGCATAGTGTGGTGTTAAAAAGTAATGAAAAATTTATATTTCAACCAAAAAACTATGGTAGCATTTATAAGCGCCCCTCGGCAACTTCTTTGTAATGAGCCCTAAGATGCGGGGGCGTGTGCTGGAGGCGTGTAGCATCTACAAGCAGTGTACGAAGACTACATGCTTTTTATGACTTTAGTACGGCAAAACCTGGTTGCATTTACTGCTGGATACGTAGGATCGCAATTTAAAAAGGTGTGTTTTACCTGATTTGTGCCTAAATTGTCCATTTTTGTGCTCGGATGTGCCAGATTTGTATGTTACCTGTCTGTAGATAAGGGTTGTTAGTATTCAGGTGCATTCTACACTACTAACGCCCCCCGCAACAAAATTAGCAACAAAACTCATACATGTCGCTCTTTATTTCTGGGATAAAATATTGCCCCACAAGTAACACATTTACTAGTAGAAAAAAAAACCTAACAGTCAAAAATAGACTATAGTTGGTCTTTAGAATTCAATAGGTACACCCTATCTACTTTTTGTTGGTCCACTGATGCATTTCCATTGTGGACTGCAGATTATACAAATTAGCTTACCCTTGGGGTATTTGCATACGTGCGTTTTATTTATTAAGCACAATAATTGATTACTCACTTTCAATACTTTTCTAAAGAATTTAGGAAATTGAAAGGACCTTGCTGTTAATAGACAGTTTTACAACAGAGCAATACTGCAACAGAAAAACTGCACCAAAAACATCACAAAACTGCACTGTGTGAAAACACCCTTAGATTTTATTGGAGTTTGAGCAATATTTGTCAGCGTGGTGTCCAATTATGAAAAATACAGCACAGCTACTAATCTATGAAAGCTGCCAAACAAATCTATAGTAAGTGAGTTGCACAGTGAATGATTTGCGGATATTACTCTCATTAATCTAACACTTTCCAGAGAATTCAGAGGTGTCAGGAAGGACTGTTAAGGAAATTGTATTCACAAATAAACATTAGTAATAATTCATACTTTATGTGGTTGCATGTGCAATGTTCTTTAGTCTCTTCAGGCTCCTGGGTCCATTCCTTTTGTTTAATCATGGAATAGACCTAAAATTAAACCAGATTTTAACATCATGTCTAAGATCTAAGAAAACTGGAGCAGCTGTACAAGCAATAGATCAGAGTACCCTGATGTAAAACTGCTCATTTCTATCTGCAGTACTTGTACACATAAGGGTGCTTTCACACGGTGCGTTTTTGACGCTTTTTTGATGCATTTTTTGTCGTGATTTTGCTGCGTTTTTTGTACAGGAAGGCATAGCAAATAATGCTGTACATTGCTGCACAATAAGTCGTGGCTAAAGAATAAACGTGCCATCATAAAAGCACCTTTGTGAAAGCACCCTAAGGCCCGGTGGTCATTTCCTTCTTTCTATGTATCACTCCATCTACTTACTTGACCCTATTGACCTGGCCTATTCTACTTTCTCCTTTGTCTTCTATTTACTGCAGTAACATTTCAGCTAATGAGAACTGACCACAGTCTGGTAGTCCAGTAGCATGAAGTACATTTCACCGGTATAAAAAAATAAGTGTCCAGGAACCGCTTGCTCTAGTATCAGATAGTTACCAGGGGCGACATGTATGAAATTTGGCGTTTAAACGCGCATGAATTCCTGCGTATATTAATAGCCAAAATGTGAACTGATTTATGACCCGCTCTACAGCAGGTCATAAATCAGTGTTGTGCATTCTAGCGCCAGAACTGACATTTCTGATCAGGTTATAGCAAATTGTCAAGTGCTCTTAATACTCCAGCAGCAATGTGCCTAGAAATGCCGTAGCGAAGATATAAATATGTAGCTTCGCCACAGTTCTAGTGCTGCAGGCGCTATGTAATGCGCCTGATAATGGCGTGCGGGAGATTTAAAAATGGCGCAGCCCCATTCATACATGTCGCCCCAGGAGTTTAAAGGGGTGTTTCAGCAAATCCTCTTCCCTGGCCGCTCGTTGCTAGCTGTGATCTGGCACTGCTAACGCCGTCTTCCTCATTCATTTCTATTGAAGTTCCAAGTTCCGAAATTTCCTCCCTGCTTTTCAAGAGCTATAACCCTTTAATTTTTCCATCGACATACCTTAGGCTGTTTTTTTTTGCGGGGCAAAAAATTTTTAAAATGGTCCATTGCTATAACAATAAGTACGGGAAAAACCCCCCAAAAAAAAATTCTATGTGAGGCGGAACATTAAAAAAAAAACGAATTGCTCCATTTTTGCAGGTTTCCACTCTTCAGAAAAAAATGATTTTTATCTTTTTCTCGGTTGGATGTTTCCATTTTACAAAATTTTTGTGGGGTTTCGAAAGGGTTTTAGTAAAATTTTTCTTTTTAAATTGTTGAAATGCCATTTTCTTTGACCAATAACTTTTTTGTTTTTGCTCCTGGGGCTCATTATTTTAACAGGGAAATTTTTAATTTATTATAGATTTCAGGAAGATCAAATTTTTTTGACCCCTTTTTTATTGAAATTTTTTTTGGAGGAAAAGCCCAAAAAAAAAATCACAAATTTGACGTTTTAAATCTTTTTCCCCCTTGAATTCAGCTATGGGGTAAACAAGTTTATTTTTTAAAAGATCGGACTTTTACAAATGTGCAAACCAATTTTGTGTAATTTTTTTTATTTGTAAAATGGGAAAAGGGGGGATTTGAAAATTTAAATTCATTATTTTTTTTTTTAACTTTTTTTTTTTTTTAAAACCTTTTTAACAATTTTCCCCTGGGTATTGACCCCAATACTTTTTTTTATAGTTGGGGATTTTTTGCCGTATAAAGCTTCTCATTTATTACCTTTTTAACCCTGCAGGGGATGACCGCTTCATACACCCTTCACCCATTTGACGTACAAAATCCAAAAGTTTGAAAGGGTTTAAAGGGGGTTGTCTCACACAAGATTACTTTTAGTTTAAAGATCTTGCAAAAAAAACTCACTTTTCAATAGTGTCCATTAACAGTGTCCACCTATTTCCCAGATTCCCCCCTTGTATGGGGCATCACTCCTCAGTCACTATAGCTACAGACCCTTTTGACCTCCTATACTTCAGCACTGGGCGCGTACTACAGACCTGGTGTCCTCAGCAGCTCGTCACTGCCAGCCAGTAGTAGATAGTAAAGCCAGTAAACACTGTATTCAAAAATGAAACCGAGAAAACAGAACTGAGATAAGGGTAAATCAATGTAGTGAGACAACCCCTATGCATACGTCCAAATGTTTGAAGGGGTTAACTGAAGCCATAAACATGATGTGTTCCTGACATTACTGTGATTTGGATATTGCATGATACATTCAAAGGGGCTATCTGTTCCTATTAAATAGTAAGCTGTAAGTTCCAAACATAATGAAAAAACCCTTCTCTCGCCTTCCTCCGCTGCTCCATTCCAGCGCTCTTTCTCTCCAGTCTTCTACTTAACTTTCCTTCCTTTATATCACAAGTTAGAAGTGAACAGCTCTGAATGGTAAAATAAGCAGAGGCACATGATGGCTGCAGCCAATCGGTGGCTGCAGAGGTGACGGAAGTGAAGGAAAGGTATGCAGATGACCAGAGAGTCCCAGCGCTGGAATGAACGAGCAGAAGAAGGTGAGTACAGGCTTTTTAAAATTTACTTTGGCAGCTTAATACTGATTTTGTATTGGAAGTGGAAGCCTAAGAGGTCCTATAGTGTCATGAACTATTAAATAATGTGTACTATTCTGACAAATATGTTCTTCACATTTCTGCCCTTTTACTACTTTTCAAATTCTTTACATATTTAATCTCTCTTTTTTCAACACTGGTAACATACCTCTTCTACCAGAACTTAGGGGGACATGTCTGAACACTGTCTTGGTCTAAGACTTTCTTTGTTGCTCATAGCAACCAATCAGCGTGTAACAGACCTGGGTTGTGGATCCACTGAGCCACCGCAAGCGATGGCGTAAGCCACACCAGGGAACGGAGTCTAAGTGGAACCCGGTTTTCACCAGAGCCCGCCGCAAAGCGGGATGGACTTGCTGCGGCGGAATTCCACCGGGTTCGCTACCCCTGATGTGACTTGCTTGCGATGGTAGCCAAGGAATAGCGCATGTACGAATCGGCAGGCAAACTCGTATCAGGGACGGGCAGGAAGGTCGGGCAGGCAGCAAAGGTTCGTGGTCGGAGAACGTAACCGGAGGGACTGGTACACAGTATAGACACCGGAACTAGAAAGGGCTTCCTCGCATAGGTATGGGAAACTATGGAATCGGCGAGGGCCAGGAAGAGGTGGAGCGAATATATAGGGACAGTGGAGGTGTTTTGCAATTATGGCGCGCATGGCCCTTTAAAATTTGCGAGAGCCGGCGCGCGCGTGCCCTAAGGAGCCGGGGCGCGCGCACCCGGCCGCGCACAACAGTCCGGAGCGCGGTCAGGTGAGGAGGAAGATTTACTGGACGGGGGAGCCCACGGGACGCGGCGTTGTCCGCGTCCGGTGCGGCCCGTGAAAACCCGGGCACCCGAGTGCGCCTGCAGCCCGGACCCCGGGCTGCAGCGCCACTCGTGACAGTACCCCCCCCCTTTAGGCCCTCCCCCTCCCTTTGCCCGAAGAAACTCTGGAGTAAGTTTCGGTCCATGATGTTCTCCTCCGGCTCCCACAAATCTTTCCTCGGGACCGAACCCCTTCCAATCAATAAGAAAGTAAACGTTTCCCCTTGGTCTTCTTCATAGCCAGGATTTCCCTTTCACGGCAAAGACGTCCGAGGCATCCGCCACCCGGGGCAGGGGCAGACACTCTCCGAACGTACCTGTTCAAGATGACTGGTTATATAGAGAAACGTGGAAGGATTCGGAATACGCATCGAGGGGGGGAGCCGGAGCTTGTAGGCCCACCGGATTGATCCTTTCAGACTTCAAAAGGCCAAGGAAACGGGGACCCAGTTTGTAGGACGGAATCCTTAGGCGAACATGTCTGGAGGACAACCAGACCTTATCCCCAGGCTTGAACGAGGGCGGGGTCCTCCTGTGCAAACGGCCTGGAGCTACATCCGAGCAGAGGCCCGGAGCAAGGATTGCTGCTGTTGTCCCACCCCGACTTTCAGGTCACGGACCAAGGAGTCCACCGCAGGAACGTCCGAGACCGATGCCAGCGGGGGGGCGGGCGGGGATGTAACCATACACCCCCGAAAAATGGAGAAGCGCCCGTAGAATCGGAGTCCAAGGAATTGTGGGCGAATTCGGCCCAGGGAAAACAAGCCTGCCCAATCGTCTTGCTGGGCTGAGACGAAATGACGTAGGTAGTTCTCAAAGATCTGGTTTAGTTCTTTCTACCTGCCCGTTCGACTGCGGGTGGTAAGGGGAGGAGAAGTCCAATGCACTTTGAGCTGAGAACATAGAGACCCCCAAAAAAACGGGAGCCCGAATTGAACTCCGCGATCGGACACAATGTGACGAGTGAGGCCATGAGGGGGAAAAGACAATGTTTGGAAGAAGGGGGTTGCCAAAACGAGGTGCAGACGGAAGTCCAGGCAAAGGTACAAAATGCGCCATCTTAGAGAAGCGATGGGCGATACCCAAATGACAGTATTGCCCGCCGACGGCGGAAGATCCGTGATAAAGTCCATGGCAATTTGGGACCATGGACGACCCGGGAACGGGCAAAGGAAGGACAATCCTGCTGGCTTAGGTGCGGGTCTTGTTGCGCCCCACACGAAGAGCACGAGGCCACAAAGTCTTTCACTCCTTGATTAGGTCGGGCCCACCAGTAGTACCGCCCAATGAACTGCGCCGTCTTTCCCGACTCCCGGGTGCCCGGGCTACCCAAGAGCCATGACCCCATCTCAGGATTCTTCTCCGAAGGATGGGCGCACATAGGACCTCCCCGGGGAGGTACCTGCCGTAAATCTACTGGAGCCACGGTGATAAAAACGGTTGGGGGGAATGATGTGGGCAGGGGAAGTCCTCCCCAAGCACGTCCGACCCCGAAAACAGAGCATCGGCTTTGACTTCTTCTCGGCTGGGGGGAAATGGATCGTGAATTGAAGCCGAAAAGAAGAGAGCCCAACGAGCCTGCCGGGAATTAAGGCGCTGAGCCGACTGAAGGAAACACAATTCTTGTGGTCAGAGTAGATAGTCACTGGATGTCGGGCTCCTTCAAGAAGATGACGCCACTCCTCAAGCCCCAAATTTTTAATGGCCAACAGCTCACGGTCACCAAATAGTGTAGTTCTTCTCCGCAGGAGAGAATGTTCCTCGAGAAAAACCCACATGTGACCAACTTGCCCTTGGAATCCCTCTGAGAGAGCACCGCCCCTGCTTCCCAGGGATATGCGTCCACCTCCAGAAAAAACGGATTCTCTACATCCGGGACGAGACAAAACTGGAGCCGAAGCAAAGGCCGCCTTGAGCCGGGAGAATGCATCTTCGGCCGCTGGTGGCCACAACCTCGGGTTGCCAGTCTTCTAATAAGGGCCCCACAATGGGGAGCCACTAGCGTCGAAAAGTGGGGGATAAACTGACGGTAATAATTAGCAAACCCGAGAACCGTTGAATAGCCCGAAGGCCTGTTGGACGAGGCCCTGCAGGACGGCTGACTGCTTGGCAGGATCCATTTGCAATCCCTTGCGGAAACAAATACCCGAGGAAGGGCAGGCTGGATTGGTGAAAATTGGCATTTCTCCAGTTTGGGCGAAGAGGCGATTCACCCAAGGCGATTAAGGACCTGGCGCACTGAGACGGTGGGACTTGAGATCAGGCGAAAAAAAATCAATATGTCGTCCAGATACACGACCACGCATACATATAGGGGTCCCTGAAGATGTCGTTAACGAACCCTTGGAACACCCGGGGGGTTACAAAGACCGAAGGGCATAACTAGGTACTCGAAATGCCCATCCCGCGTGTTGAATTGCCGCTTCCACTCGTCCCTTCTCGGATCCGGGAAACGGGTTTATAGGCCCCACGAAAGTCCAGTTTGGTGAAGATCCTAGCTCCCCGAAGGCGGTCGAAGAGCTCCGAGATCACGGCAGTGGGTAGCGGTTTTTCACCGTAATCTTATTCAGACCGCGATAGTCGATGCAGGGTCGAAGTGAGCCATCCTTCTTTTCCACAAAGAAGAAGCCAGCCTCCAGCTGGTGAAGAGGACTTGCGGATAAAGCCTTTCTTGAGGTTCTCCTGTATGTAGTCTGACATGGCCTTGTCTCGGGGACCGACAGAGGGTAGACTCTACCCCGGGGGAGGGGTTTTTGCCAGGCAACAGGTCTATAGGGGAATCGTAGGACCCGGGGAGTGGGCAAGGAGTCTGCCCGTTTTTCGGAGAACACGTCGGAGAGGTCTTTTACTCGCCGGGAACCCAGGCAACGGCTTCATGGGGGCAGGCGGAGGGGGTGGGGGCGCACCGGCGTGGTGCGGACAAAACAACGATGCTGGCAGTCTTGTCCCATCGGTAACTTCGCCCGTCTTTCCCGTCCAAGACCGGGGCTGGCATTGCAGCCAGGGTAACCCCAACAGGATAGCAGACGAAGAACGGGTAATACGTAGAACACGATTCTCCTCGCCATGGAGTGCCCCTACATGCATATTAACGGGCTCCGTACGGTACTGGATATATCGCGCAGGACCTCCCCACTCACCGAAAAGATGCCAAGGCTTAACGAGTCGAACGGTAGGAAGGCGAAGCTTCGACACCAGGGCGGCATCCATAAAAATTTCCTGCCGAGCCGGAGGGCCAAGAAGGCGGGGGCTTTTAAACATCACGCCAGCACTAGAAGAAAACTGCACCGGCAAGGTCAGACGTGGAGAGGAACTGTGCACACCCAGGGACGCCTCTCCCCGTACCCTTGGTGCGAGCGTTTCCCGGCGCGGGCGAAGCGGGCAGTCCCTCAAGAAGTGTTCAGGGCTAGCACAGTACAGGCATAGGTTTTCAGTGCGGCGTCGGGCAAAGCTCTTGTACTGAGAGAAATGCACGGTCGACCTGAGGGCCCCCCCTCCTCGCTGGAATGCTGAGGTGGCGGTACCGGAGGTTTCTGGAATACCGGAGCAAACGCGGGAAGCGACAGGTCGAGCAGATCGCGTTCCTGGCGGGGCTCTTTTTCTCTCTCAGAGAAAACGCACATCAAAACCGCGTTGCCAGTGGATCAATTTCCAGCAAGAAGCCGGTAGATTTCCCTTGCGGCCAGGGCATCCTTTACCCGGCTAGAAAAGGCCCTTCTTGAAAGTGGCACAGAGGGCGGCCTCATTCCAGGTCACTCCGAGGCCAAGGTACGGAATTTGGATGGCGTAAATCACCCACCGAGGATTCTCCTTGGCGTAAAATTCAGGAGTGCGGTCTCCGCTGACGAGGGCCCCTGCCGGTTCCTCAAAGCGCAGCGGAACTCCTTGAAGAAGGCCTGCAGGTCGCCCACCCAGAGGATCTCCCCCGTCCCAGAGGGGGGGTTTCCCATGCCAGAGCCTTCCCGGAGAGCAGACTGAGACAAACGCCACTTTTGCGCGTTCGGACGGGAACTGGCGGCCATTAGCTCCACGTGCATCGAGCAAATGAGTAATAAACCCCCCCACATAGCTTCAGGTTCTCCCTCGAACTTTGAGGGAAGCGAAAGCCGGAGCTTAGGCCCCCCGGGGGCGGAAGCAACGGCAGGTGCTGGAACTGGCGGTGAAGACGGTGGAGACTGCCGTTGGGAGGAGACGAGTTGTTTTCATCATGGACGTCAGCTGATCCAAGTGCTGTGCCCGCTGCGCAGCTGCTGGGACGCTGGGCAACGACGGACGTCAGGTCTTCCAGGCTGGGTAACGGAACCTTGGGGGGATCCAATGGCCGATTCCAACTGTAAAAAGACCTGGGTTGGGGATCCACTGAGCCACCGCAAGCGATGGCGTAAGCCACACCAGGGAACGGAGTCTTTAAATGGAACCCGGTTTTCACCAGAGCCGCCGCAAAGCGGGATGGACTTGCTGCGGCGGAATTCCACCAGGTCGCTACCCCTGATGTGACTTGCTTGCGATGGTAAACCAAGGAATAGCGCAGTAAAAGAATCGGCAGGCAAACTCGTAGTCAGGGCGGGCAGGAAGGTCGGGGCAGGCAGCAAAGGTTCGTGGTCGGAGAACGAACCGGAGGGACTGGTACACAGTATAGACAACCGGAACGTAGAAAGGGCTTCCTCGCATAGGTATGGGCACTAAAGGAATCGGGGAGGGCCAGGAAGGGGGAGCGAATATATAGGACAGTGGCAAAGGGGTTTGCAATTATTGGCGCGCTGGCCCTTTAAATTTGCGAGAGCCGCGCGCGCGTGCCCTAAGGAGCCGGGCGCGCGCGCCGGCCGCGCACACAGTCCGGAGCGCGGTCAGGTGAGGAGGAAGACTTACTGGGACGGGGGAGCCCACGGGACGCGGCGTTGTCCGCGTCCGGTGCGGCCCGTGTAAACGGGCAGCGAGTGCGCCTGCAGCCCGGACCCCGGGCTGCAGCGCCACTCGTGACACAGCGTTCCCCTTTCATTTCATATAGTGCTCTGAAAAAATGAAAGTGGTGCTCTGATTGGTTGCTATGGGCAACAAAAAAAGTCTTAGACCAAGACAGTTTTCATACATGTCCCCCTAAGAGTCTTGTTCTTTTCATTGCATGCATGCTATCTGCTGCATATTGCATTTTATAGGTACAGAATATAATTGACTGCAAGGATAACACGACTACATATTTGCGTGCCTGAGAGACAAAATTAGAGGTCCTATAAGCATCAAAGAGACCGTCAGCTGCTACTCCGCAGGAATAGAAGACGAAGATTGTGTACATCAATAGTGTCTGGAGATGGGGACACTTCTCCTGCCTTGAGTCTCCTGACGTCTGCCATCACCACATTTAATGGGATCTGGGTCTTGTCCCTCTGCCCGTCCCTGTGGTGACCCAGATACAGATTTTCAAATACATTTTAACTTTAAATTTCGCTATAACTCACATAATTTGATGCACACTGGATCCAGAATATAGTCCAGACTAAGGTGACGGCAAGCAGCAGCATTTCCTGTTTGAAAGCAGTTTCCTTTTGTCCTTTAAATCTTCAAACCCCAGGATCCCTTTCTGGATTGCTAGAAAAACTTGGAAGGCAGGACCAAAGGGATCCCTAAAAAAAACCAAAAGCCTTTGTTCACCTGATCTCCTGGGCTCAACACAGAGCTGTTTGCTATGTATTTAGGCACACAGAACTACTGAGATTCCTATAATCAAATAGCTGATGTAGAACTGTAGGGAACCCCCAAAAGATCAAATGAAAGTACACTACAAAAGTATTTTACCATGGGAGAGATATTATTTAAAAACATAATTTTTCCACTGGCCAACCCCTTTTAAAGTTGAGAATGTCCTATTAATTCAGTCACTCGTGACTGAAATGTTTTAAGTGAACCTGTTCTACCCATGCTTTCGCTGCTGGCAGCTATAATTGGACAGTCTGCCAGGAACCATTGTCAGACATCACCTATCAATAAATATTTCATGTCAATAGCCAGCTGCTAATTCGTTTTACATACAATCAAAGTTTTTGTTGAAAAGGTATTGATTAATAACCATCTCTTTGCTAAATATAAGTTCCTTTCATTCTAGACAATGGTAGAAATGGTGGCAGCTCATAGACCACCATGAACGACATAACAAAAGAACACACTTATTCTATTGTCCGTGTATCATCATATTTGATTAAGGGTTTATATAAACATGAAGACAAAACTGTTGTTACCCTTCTGTTAAAGCAAGAAAAGGCCTCAATGGTTACTGAAATAACCTGAAGCTGACAAAAGTAATAATAAATTTGAATTTACTTAAAATCAAATAATAAAAACCAGACTTTGGTTTTGAATTGTGGTTCAAATAAAAAATAAATTAAACTGGCCTAAACAAAAATGATAGTAATCCTAGAAATGATTGACAATAATATGACAATAGGGACATGTTAGAGTATGTTCACACTGCGTTTTTCAATCCGGATGCCTGCTGGTGGTGATTGACAGGTTCTCCACTACACAGGTCTAGTTTAGTTGAGTGATGATTGACATTTCATCATTGAACAGCACTGAGGAGCACTGGTCCCTCATCCAGCATAGATGCTCCTTGGCCCATGCAACACAATGATGTCTGTGCCTGGCAGTGTGGTCAGGTCGTCTGGCTTGCAGACATATCACCTCCCTTAAACGTGCCTGGAGTTGTGACATTCATCATCCGGTTCTTCAGGGCATTGGTTACAGTGAAGCATTCATCAGTGTGTGATGGAGCCAAAGGATGTCCACTTCTTTGCCTTTCTGTGACTCTTCCATCCTCTCTGTATCTCTGATACAACCTGCTGATGACACGCTGTGACACTCTAAAATAAGTGGCCACTTCTGTCTGAGAGCATCCTGCTTGAAACCTCGAAATGGTGAAGTACTGTTGAACAAATATAAGATTTTATCTTGGTCTCATGATGTGAACAACAGGATGAGGGAGACTGTTTAAATCCCAATTCAAATTGATCCTCTAAAATCTATTGGAAATGTTGCCATTAAGCTCCTTGTTAGAGATCAGCAAGTTGTGCAAAAAGTACTGAATCATTAACCAGGTGCACATGTGCATTCTAAAGTTAGGAGATGGTCTCTTCAAATTTTATGTTTATCCCGAAATTTCAAATCATAAAAAAGCAAGACTGGAATTTGTCAAAATGCATATTGAGTAGCTACAAAATTTCTGGAAAATGGTTTATGGACAGATGAGACAAAACTGGAGCTTTTCGACAAGTCACATCATCTCTATGTTCAGACTCAAAAATGAAACATACAAAGAGAAGAACAATGTACCTACTGTGAAACATGGAGAGACACTCAAAAGTTATGTTTTAGGGCTGCTTTGCTGCATCTGGCACACAGTGTCTTGAATCTTTACAATGAAGTCTCGAGGCAATCAAGGCATTCTGGAGAGAATTGTGCTGCTCGGTGTCAGAAAGCTTGGTCATGAGTCCTCCAACAAGATGATGACCCAAAACGCAGAGCTACAAATATTTAAAAATTCCTTCAAAGAAAAGTATTGGACTATTTGAAAAGAGCTGAAACCTGCAGTCTGGAGGCACCTTCACTCTTGAGACACTGGGAGCAGCTCATGAGGAATGGGCCAAATACCTGTGGAGAGGTATAGAATGCTCATTTAGAGTTGCAGAAATAGTTTTTTGCAGTGATTACTTCAAAAGATGTGCAGCAAAATATTAAGTTAAAGGGGTCTTGCCACAAAGGCATTTAATGCCTGTTTTATCCAGCTTCAGCTTTCAGTGTGTTCAAAAAGCAGTGTGTGTGATTTGTTGGAACTGCTTATTATCTGACCCGGCAGGCTCGACATCACCATGTCTTTCCCCACAGTGTGCTCACTCTAGTCAAACAAAGTTCTGCTATGTAAAAAGCTGTGGGTAGATACAATGTAGCTGAATGGTTGGCCCTTCTGCTTTTCAGCATAGGTTCAAATCCCTACAAGAAGCAGATGTGGATTTTCTTTTTCTCACAGCACAAACTGAGGTCTCTTTTTCATTTATTTGCACTGTTTGTCTAATTACTAAGAAGTACAGAGAACAGGAGTAGATTGAAAGCACTTGAGGCTGAACACTCGCTGAGCAGTGAGTGTTTGTGATTACTTGGCAGGGAAGAAACTTGACAGTAGTTGCCTGAGAGGAGAGGTTATGTTTGAGCATGTGCGGCCAGGACTGAGGAGCATTAATCACTGGTCGTGTCCCCTAGAGACAAGTTGTACACTATGGATCATTAAGGCGGCCGCTAAAACAAAAATGGTACAGAATTTTTAATAATATTGAATGGTGAAAATGTTTTATTTAATTTGCAAGCTTCCCATGTCAATTTTACTTTGTGATAAAATCCCTTTAAAGTTACCATCATTTTTGTCCAGGCCAGTTTCATTAGTTTGTTTTTTCAAATTTTTTTTCGGTAGGACCAAAATGCTAATTATTAGTTGATTTTCAGTGAATTAAAATGTATTATTACTTTTGTCAGTTTCAAGTAATATCTTGTGAATTAACAAAGGAACCCATATCCTATGGTTGTAAGCAGGGGCGTCGCTAGGCTGTTTTATTCGGGGCTCGGGCCCCGAATAAAACACCCTGTGCCCCGAGTCTCACGGGCTCCAGGCCTCTGCCCTGGGCCTGGAGCACCAACTGGCCCTTTAGCTGCATGTGTGTCCGATGGACGCACACACAGCTGCGGGCTTCTGCGGAGGACCCGCCGCGGCCCCGTGCGCCTCAGCCGGCAGCGTCGCGATGATGTGATGTCATCGCGACGCTGCCTGTCCTCGGGCGCACAGCGCGTCATAGGCCGTGCGCCCGAGGAGCTGCTGGAGGAAACGTGGGCTGAAGAGGACGGAGCGCGCTCGCCGGGGGAGTTAAGGTGAGTATTAATGTTGTTATTATTAAAGCGTTTACCTGCCTCAGTGCCCCTATAATGCCTGCCTGTGGCCCCCTACCCCGGGCTGTGGCCCCCATATACTGCCTGTGGCCCCCATATCCCTGCTGTGGCCCCCATATCCCTGCCTGTGCCCCTATAATGCCTGCCTGTGGGCCCCCTATCCCTGCCTGTGGCCCCCATAATTCCTGCCTGTGCCCCTATAATGCCTGCCTGTGGCCCCCATACCACTAACTGTGGCCCCCATTCCCGCTGGCCCCAATCCCTCCTGTGCCCCTATAAGCCTGCCTGTGGCCCCCCTATCCCTGCCTGTGGCCCCCAACTCCCTGCCTGTACCCCCTAATGCCTCCCTCCCCCCCTACCCTTTGTCCCCTTTT